>JBAMJV010005868.1:0-66734 GCA_037951105.1 Echinarachnius parma
ATACTTGATATTAATTCTGATTGGGGGAGGGGGCACCCGAATTATTGGGGGACCCTTTATGTATTTATTTTGTTTTAAAGGATTGTCAACGTATGTTATTGTATTGCTATGGCAAATGACTGGGGGCACATGCCCTCCGTGCCCATCGTAATTATTCCCCTCTCTCTCTTCCTCACTCCCCCGTATATCCCCCCTCCCCCTCTCTCCCCCCCCCCCCCCCCCACCCCCCTCTCCCACTCTCCTCCTCCCTCAATACCACTGGCCTCACCATCCATCTCATTCACTTGCATATATTTAGTCGAAAATGATATTCCCTCATTTGCATTTTCAATATGAATTTTGATCTTCTATCGTATTATATTTGTTCTTACACCTAGGGCTCATCAAAGCCTTGGCCCGATGGTCGTGATGCTGGGCAGGATGTGTATAGGGGACATCGCAAAGTTCTCCATACTCTACACCTTCTTCCTATGCATGTTCGCAACGGGTAAGGAGGCCGGTTTGATTCTGAAGTGTGCCGTCAAAAGCGTTCGTAAACAAACAAAAACAAATTTGGTTAGGAAATATGTTAAGTTTGATAATGTAAAGCGCTATGATGCGTGAATAGCGCTATTTAAAATAATCATAATGTTCTAATAATTTACCACGATTACAATATTGTCTGCCAATTTCTACATAAATTGAAATAACTAATTACATTTCTTTGAAATAAAGATAACTATATAGCCAAAATTAAAGATGAATTAACATCATACTCAACATGCTCAAGCGAGGTATTGTGTTTTGGAAGTGATGAATAATTTCGTCATGCCGCTTCAATGTTCGCTTTGTAACGATTAGTTTTCAGGCATCATGTAGATTGTTAAAATCATAATTTATTTTGATCCCATAAGGTAGGTATGATTCAGGTGCAAAAATGTGGGTACATATTATATTACATTACTGTTTTCATATTAGATTTCTGTGAGAAAAAAACTGGTAGTTGACAAAAGCAATCCATTTTTCAATTTCAATTTCAATTTATTTCCACTTACAAAAATAACAAAATACAACAAAATAATATGTGCATGAACAACAAATGCATGATTGGTTACAGGTATATGTAGAAACAGAGGTGGGGGAATCATAAAAAAAAAACAAGTAGGCTTGTAGAATTGATACCTTAGTTGCAAAACAAAGCTTATTCTGTAGCAAACTGAATCACAATAAAACAAAGATAAAGTTAGACAAACAAAATTTAAAAAATAAAATACAATTAGGAAACATTTCATATACGGTAATGGCACATCATCTGGTCAGTCAACAATATCGACAAATAATTGTTTCTTTTAAATGTTTACTGTCCTTACAATCTCATTACCTTAAGAGAATTTTTTTTAAATGGTGCAGCATGAGTGCCCTTATTGGACATTGTAGATGGCTTTTTATCATACATAAGATTCAACAGTAACAATTCATATGAATATTTGTATGATTTGTTATTATTTCAGTGTTTTACATCGCGGGCGGATTGGATGAGTTTGCTTCGTGGTATGACGCCATATCAACCACATTCCTCATGACCTTTGGAAGATACAGCGGGGTGAGTGTCCCATGTCAGTGACGTAGCTATGGGGGGTAACTTGCCGATTGGTCTACAGCCATTTGGTCTGCTCCCATTTGGTCTACTAGAAAATTATAAATTCGGGGGCATATGATTATAATTATGGATTATGATTAGGGTTAGGGGTGTGGATTAGGGTTAGAGTTAGGTTTTGGGTTAGGGATCATGTTTGGAGTTGGGGAAATTGAAGTTAAAGGCATCAAATAGTAGACCAAATGACTTGTATACCAACTGAGTGTAGACCAAGCGAACATAAACCGCTACGGGGGGGGGGGGGGGGCATGAGGCTGCATCACTAACTCCTTTTATTTGTCTTCTCTGTAGGAAAGATACTTTTCGGTAATGGTGATTATCAATAGATAGAACATATTTTTAGAAATTCTGGTCATCGAGTTCTAAAGGATAACTGGAAATAATAGTATTTCAAGTAAAACTAAACTGTTCGTAATAAATAAATATATATTGGAATCCATTATAAGCTTGATTAGCTGGCGTCTTCTCCACCTTCTAGAACTACCTGTTTGAATTCAGAAAAAAGGGAGATATCATTTTGTTCCTAACTCTTTCAAAGTGTGTAGGTTAGGCTAAATCTTGTAAATAAAGTTGCTTTAGTGGTTTTATATCATTAACTTCAATATTCGAATCTCCATTGACTAAAATATGAAGACAAACTATAGCTCATGGCATTATTTTGTTCAATGTTACTATGACAGTGAATCCAGTATGTTCAATTCTCAACGTTTCCTTGCCAATGCTTATGATTCCAGGTGATATCCACCATGAAGAAATCCAAAGACCCGAGAATTATCGGGATTCTGATCTTCCTGTTCGCCATCCTCGTTCCGATCCTGCTACTCAACATGCTGATCGCCATGATGGCAAAGACGTACACAGAGATCATGGCCAGAGCTGTTATGGAGTGGAAAAGACAGGCAAGGTTTATTTATTAAATTTATTTATTTATTAAATGTTTATTTATAATGAAATATTAAGAAACTTGATAATAAAGACTCCGTAGTGCCTGAAAAGGCGTCTGATTATCTAATCCCGATCCTGCTATACTCAACATGCTGATCGCCATGATGGCAAAGACATGCACAGAGATCATGGCATGGAAAAGACAGGTAGTTAAATGTATCTTATACATAATCATTAAATAAATCGAAGAATGGGCTCTGTGATGATATGCAATGCATATGTAATGAAAGGACCCTGTACTAAAAAGAAAAGACGACTGGTTGATCTAGTCCCGATCCTGCTACTCAACATGCCGATTGCCATGATGGCAAAGACATACACATGTACACAGAGATCATGGCTAGAGCTGTTATGGGGGTGGAAAATACAGGTAAGGTATTGAGTTTATGTATGATGAAATACAAAATAAACTTGATAATTAGGACTCTATATATAAATCTGTAATGCCATGAAAGATGTCAGCTCTATCTAGTCCCGATCTTACTATATACTCAACATGCTGATCGCCATGATGGCAAAGATATATACACATATATCATGGCGAGAGCTGTTTTGGAGGGGAAAAGACAGGTAAAGAAACGAAGATATTATAATCATTTAAAAGAGAATTATAGAAACTCAAAAATATGGTTTGAAAAGAGGATCGACCTTTAAATCTACAATTTTGTTTTCTCCTTTCCCCATGCAGTGATAGTGCTTCACGTAGAGCGATGTCTTGGACCAAAGCGACTGGACAAGTACCAGAAGGAATTCTTAGTTTCCATCCCCATCTTTAAACTACTTTTTTGAGAAAAAAAAGATTGCTCTTTAAATAATTTACTGTTTAATCAGCCATTTTCTATTTTCTATTGTTCATGTTTTCCCCATGCAGTGGGCAATGATAGTGCTTCACGTAGAGCGATGTCTTGGTCCAAGGAGACTGGTCAGGTACCAGAAGGAATACTCGGCTTCCATAACGTTCGACTGCCCCCAGGCAACCACCATTGAGACCTCCAACACAAACTTCTCTAAGAGTTTGGCGCCTCCGACCTTGGTGTCGGCCGATGAGGGCGGGGGTCTCGCCGCGCCGAACTCGCAGGACAAACGCCGCTCTTGGGCGGCACGCGGAAGAGATGACGAGTAGGTTCTTGAGTAGAGTATTGATGCTTGAACACAATATTGATAGCTAGGTGGAGTGATAGCTAGGTAATTAATGAATGAATAAATTCATCAACGAATAAGTACATGTATGATAATATTGATAAATAAATACGATAAATACGATGTATAAATATGGGTGCGGTTCGTTATTCCGAAGGTTCGCTATTCCTAAAATGAAATCGGGTTCGTTATTCCGAAGGTTCGTTATTCCGAAGGTTCGCTATTCCTAAAATGAAATCGGGTTCGTTAATCCGAAAATGAATTTGGGTTTGTTATAATGCTATAATTTATATAAAGAGATAAAATAAACTTAAATGTTTGATTGGTCTGGCCAAGGGAGGGAAAGGGGGAGGGGTATGCTTAATGCAGGCTGTAAATTAAATAAACAAAACACAAAATATAGTATTATAACAAGCCCGATTTAATTTTCGGAATAACGAACCCGATTTTATTTTCGGATCAACGAACCTTCGGAATAACGAACCTTCGGAATAACGAACCTTCGGAATAACGAACCTTCGGAATAATGAACCTTCGGAATAACTGAACCTTCGGAATAACGAACCTTCGGAATAACGGACTGTAACCATAAATATATGAATAAATACATATTAATAAGAACCTAAAACGCAACCAACACACTCTGCTGAATGGCCCAACACATACTTGAGTTAAGCAGATTAATTGTGTTATGACACTTAATTAAAACCATTCCATCCATGCATTCTTCCTGTCACAACTTTGTAATACATTTTGAAAATAAATAGAACATTGAACAGTCAATGACAAATTTACCTCCACTCTATATCATTCCATCTCTCAGATATGAGGTCGGGGAGTACGAGTCGTCTATCCGACGTGAGAACGAGGATTGGACATCTATGTCCGTACGGAGTCGCCATGGCTGTGGTAAACAAGTCAGCTGCAGAGCGATCCTCATACAGAAAATAGTCGACTTGCAAGACAGACATAGACGGAAACCAAACAACAACTAACATGACTTATGGATTAGTCGAAGGACACTGAGAACTGTATGCATGGACCGGGTACGGACCTCACTGTATGTACATGCCGTACACGTAGTCATCATGTGTGAGATGCAGAACGATTCTCATAATCTGAGAAAATATTCTACTTGACACACAGAGATAGACGGACAACAAGCACAAACTAATGGATTAGATTTTTTAAAACACCATCCCAAAATAGCACAGAAAATAGACAATCAACGTTCCGCAGCCGAAAAGTGGAAAAGTTTGTTTTTGTATAGATTATTATGGTGGGAGGCAGTGTTTTCCCCCCAGAATCCATGTCCAGGGTGGGGGGGGGGGGGGGGGGGGGGGGTGTCCGTAAATAAAAATTCGAAGCAGAGACCGGGATACGTCAAAAAATGTTGAGGCCAAGACTTGGTCCTTGGGGGCCAAGACCATTTGTTATGACGGTCGAGACCGCTAAAAAGTGGACTCGAGATGCGTTAAAAGTGGTCAAGGGGGGGGGGGGGGGGGGGATTGAACCCCTCCCCCCCGGGTACGCCTATTTACAAATTATTTTGCGTGGTCCTAATGGGCCATTCTTGGTCACGTGTGTGACCCAAAACATGACAAATTTTGAAATGGGATGCTTATATTTCAGTAAGTATGAGACTATAATGATTTTTACTTCATATGTGACTTGAATATGTTGTAGTCTTTCAAACTTAACACAAAAGATTTTATAAGGATTACGTAACTCGAGGTCAAATGGCATGGGTCACGTGTGTGGCTTCGCACGGAGCGCTTTTTTCATAACTTTCATTTGGAAAATTCTTTAAAATATGATTAGCTATAATGTTCATCTTATTACCAGAGAAGTACTATACATTTGTAAGTACAACAATAGCAATGAATGAGAATTATTTCAAACCCTTGTTTTTTATAGTACTTAATTATGTGGCAACGTCTGGTCACGTGTGTGACATTTTGGGGTGGTCACGTGTGTGACATGTACAATATGAATGGAAAAATGGGAATTTTATAATATCGGGTTTAGAAAAAAATGAAAAATTGAATTTTTACAAAGTTGGTATCAACCTGTACAGGAAAGTGAGAAGAATGACTAATTATCCTTTTGATATCTTGATTATTTTCTGAATATGATTATTAGAAAAATATTGAAATATGTAAATTTATGCAAATGAGTAAAAAAAAGTTTCATTTTAAACTTCAAATCATGTATTTCATGAAACTTTACACATGGATCATTCCAAAAATGGAACAAAACTACAGAAAATAAAACTTCATTTTTTCCGAAAAAGTTTCACTTTTCAAAGAATGGCCCCTATAGGGATTGGAGGTGGGGGCGCTCTTTGTATTTATTGTCAGCTGTATAATATATATGGCTCTGTTATTGTCTATAGTCTTGTAAAGTTTACCCTATAGCTATATTTGTATTGCTTTTTTCTTCAAATTAATGGGGGCACACGCCTCCCGTACGCCCCTCCTAGCTAAAACCAAGATCATTACAAAATTGCAACTGCCAACTGATACATCGGATCGCTTGTATAATCAAAGAGGTATATGGTATTACCTAATCAATGTTGAAGTATATTGTATGTAGTGTGAGCACGGCGCTTTTTTTTAAATACGCATTAGGCCAAAACAAATAAATTGTTGGATTGGAGTAACGGGCAACCAAACATTAGGGTAGGTAGGTAGGGTTTTTTTTCTCTTTTTTTTCAGGATTCGCACAAATACACAAAAACACACATATAACACACAAAATAACACATAATCGCAAAAAAAATTAAATAATAAAAATACAAATAATTTTTTTTTTTTATAAAAAAAAAACAAAATCCGAAAAACCTTTAGGGTCGGGCGGGTTACGCCAATCCAACCATTTATTTTTCATGGCCTTAGGTTGAAACAAAAATTCGACTTTTTCTCGGTCCCTGGAATAAATACGATTGATGGCGACAATATATGCCAAAAATTAAATTATTGGAAACGAAATCAATGACTACAAGTCTCTTTATTTCTTTTTGTATGTGTTTATGTTAATGTTTGTATGTTGTGTGTGTATATCTATTTAAATGAAATGTAGGTATATATTATATTCAAAATGATTATGACAATTCTGATAGTGGCAAAACTTAATGATGATAGAGTTATGATTAATAAAACAATATCTTATCCGGAATCTTGAAACAAGAAGCCACGGTCTTAAATTCATAGCATTAATACGCCCCATTATCCGGCTTTACTGCACACACGCCCAATAGCATTAATCATTTCAGGTGAAACATAATTTTAAAGGAAAAATAAACATGCTTTCACATGATGCTAAATTAACTGATGATTTGCAATGTAAAACCCCAAAACATCTCCTCCAATAGTCGATTTTCGATGCAACGCCTTCAATTTCATTGCAAAATGAAATGCATTTGGCAACATTTCACTTCCCCCAACATTTCGACCCTCCCCCATATTCAGCTGTACCATACTTAAAGGGATAGTTGAGTATTGGTCAAACTTAACTTTAGTAACCAAAACCTGCACGATTACGATACAAACTAATAGTTATAACTTCACCATGCTCGAAAAGTATACACAATTACAAACGACAAAGTAAAACCCCTGTTATCATTCAAAAAGAGCCGTTACAACTCGAAGTGTCAAATTAACTCGGCGCGAAGCACTAGCGTTGTAGGTCCTAATACGGGACTGTATAGTGCAGTGTGTGGTAATACGGGACTGTAATGCAGTCACTGTGTGCGGTAATACTATACAGTAGTACGTGTATATTATGTATCGCAACCATAGAAGTATGACTCCAACACTGCCGTTGACGCAACTCGCAAGCCCCATTCGCATTCGTTCGCCTTTCGTTCACAGTCGCGCTAACACACGGAGAGACTGGTCCATGAGGCGCATATATCACTGATTTTTTGCGGAATGGAAGGAAAAATCATAATCTTAATCCACCCGGTAGTTGGATCACATATTGGAGAGTAAATTGCTGGTAAGTACCGTATCATATGTATAGTTTTAAGCACAATTAGCGTGCACACAAATATTTGGTTTCAGTCTTTTATTAGGAGAACATAGAACGCTAGTGCCTCGCACTAGCGGTTCTAAAAAGTGATACCCGGGCGTCAACCACTTTTATATGATATTTTGAAAGCAAATTTCACAACAATTAGAGCATTTGAATGGAAATTATTATTATTTCCCATGTTTTTTTCGATGATCTTTCATATGGAATTGAAATCAACCAAATCCGTTACAATCGATGTTGGGGGGGCACTTTGGAAATTACCAAAACTCAACTTGGCCTTTAACCTGCTAATAAAATTGTTACGGACATAATCGCATTAAAAAGATAGGCACGTGGGCCTTAAAATTTCCCAACTGAATACTCTCGGCCCATTTTGCGACATTTGACTTCTGACCGTCCTCCATTCTGAAACGCACTATGTATTCCCCGATTTGAAATAAATGACAAATAATGTACCATTTTAAAGGGAAATCATCATGCAATGGAAGGGAATGCAATGACACTAAAAGAAAGAAAATACAATTTGACAATAAGAGTGATATAATCGATCAAAGTTTAGTTTCCGAACTTTTTTTTGAGGGGTTTATTTGCTGCATTATTATATTTCTTATGTGCTTAGTTAGATTTCTCTTACACTGTTATGTAAATTCTGCTTGTATTATGAAATGAATTTTTATTTGTGGAAATTACACTGACACACATAAAAAAAAACATGAATAGAACGTTTTGCTAATTGCTGTATCATTCCACTAGTGCAAAGAATCGCAAGTAAAACACAATACCTTTTACCACCACCGCACCAATGTCTGGTGTACATCTGCCAGATGGGGATGCTTTGGAGATAAAGTATGGTTTCATTAAATACATTTTCAGTCACTTTTTATGTATTCTAACCACACAAAAAAGAAAAAGAAAAAAAAACAATACGTACTCCGCCCAAAACCGTTGCAAAGGCCCCATACCCCCCCCCCCCCCCCCTTTAAATCGCTACCACACCTCAGGTGGGGCATCCGAATCTCCGCAGTGTAATCAGATTTAAATAAATGGAGGATATCTGTTACAATTTGTGCACACATGTAATAGGCTGCCTGGCTAGAATGCTCCCAAGGGAGTTTAAAACATACACGCGAAGTGATGATTCAAGTTGCGAAGTGATGATTCAAGTTGAAAAGTGCTTCCTGTACATTATTATCGATGTTCTTAAATTAAACATCATTTGTGGAAGCACTGTTGCCGCTGCTCTCGTGACCGAATCTTCTCTGCAAAGTCGGAAGAAGGATAAGTAAAGTTCGGTTATTTTCCTAAATTTGTCAGAGTAATACTTCACGAAAAGTTACAGTGACGTGAGTCGTCTTGCTTCATCAGGAAAATGGCAGGATCATCAAATTTAGGACTGAAAAGAGCCACGATCGGTGGGCTTTTCGTCGTAATATTTCTGTTCCTCGACACTGCAGCGACGCTTTCATCTCCAGCGGCACACGGCACCAAACCTACCCCGAACCGCCCGGTGGGCAACAATGGGGTTCCGCCCTATGAAAAGAAGCAGCAAGCGAATATTGATAAACCGAATATTGTGTTTATTCTCACGGATGATCAGGACGTTACAATGGGAGCTATTGTGAGTTCAGTTTTAAAATGTTGTCTATAATGATTCACATTTCAGGTGTTTATCTGAGACTGAGTGTATGTCGTGAAGAGCTCAGTTACTTTTGTAATTTTGTCTGCCAAAATAAATCAAAATGCAGAAAGAAGCGGTGTCCAAATAATATCTGAAAAGATATCTTGGTAAAAACCACTCAAGTTCAAGTAATTAATGGCTTTCCTCATGGGCATGTCTCGGAATGGATTGCCACCTTGTCATTCTTTAATGACCTTTTCTTTCAAATTCACTTTCAGATTTTAGATTGTGCTGTATGAAAGTGAAAAGATCACTATTCTCCAACTATTTAAGAAATTGTTTGCCATTTATGAAGTATTTAACTAGATCTAGAATCTAATTGGACATGTATTATAATTTAAATGTAGTGAACAAGATAGGCACTAGCACTGTGCTGAATACGCTTGCAGATCTAGCACATTTACAGTTTTAATTTTAGGTGTGTGTGTTTTTTGTTTTGTTTTTCAGACCCCAATGGCCAACACCCTCAGTCTGCTGGGGAAACAAGGAATGACATTCAATAATATGGTGAGTCACAAAATGTGTATTTTAATTTTAATTTAAAAGATGGTTGTTTATTTAGACTAGATTTTAATGGCATTTCTGAAGAATTAGGCAACATGATGGGCTGTGTGCGACCCACTCCAACTGATCTGCTGGTGCTCGCGGCATTGCACTTCAATCTTGCCTTTTTTCAGGGAGCATCGCAACAAGAAAGAAGAAGCTTAAATAAATTATGAAAATGAGTTTCTGACTGGCAGAATTATTTAAACTTCGGGTACCCGTGAATAACCACAATCAACAGTGCCTTGTACTTGTAGCTCAATTCTTTGTTGGGTAATACAAGAGTTTCTAGTCGGCAATTAACAGTTTATTGTGGACATTAGCACCTGGGCCATTGCTTTATGTCCTGCACATGTTGATAATGTGGCAATGAATTTGCTTCCACAGTTTACAAGCAGCCCTCTGTGTTGTCCAAGCCGGTCCAGTATCCTTACAGGGAACTACATCCACAACCATGGCGCAATGAACAACTCCATTGATGGCAACTGCAGCAGCGTTGCCTGGCAACAGGGCCCAGAGAAGAAGACCATTGCGACGTACGTGAAGAAAGCTGGATATACCACCTTCTTTGCTGGCAAATACCTCAACCAGGTAAGGCTCTTCAGGGCTCTCCCTAAAAGGGCAAGTCCAAGCTATTTTGTAGCTGTAACGCGTGGGACATCAGAGCGAAAAAGAGAGCTTACTCTTATAAGAAATATTGAAACACCAATTTGTTTTACATTTTAGATTCTTTGGATCAAATTCTATCAAATGCCCCCAAAAAATTTGAAATCCACCATGCATTAATAATTTATGCGACTTTTTGATAGCGTAACGCGTGGGACCAGAAAAAGTTGGTATTTTTAAACTTTGACTTTGAATGTGAATTCCTCTGAATTTATATACAATATCACAACATGCTTGGTATGGTCTTAATGTGCATCTTGTGCTCTACCAGAATATGAAATTTCATCATCTCAAAACTTTAGAGTTTCACACATCGTCAATTAAAAAAAAAATTGTATTGTAACGCGTGGGACATGTAACGCGTGGGACATTTTTCTACCATGTGTTTTACATCTAGGCCCACCCCCAATTTGCCCTTATTATAGATATATCAAGAATTTGAGCTTGGAAAATGCTCATCTTATGCATAAATGTTCTTTATGACATTTCCTAACAACATTTAAAAACAAAAGTTGCAAAAACTAATATTTTCTTTATGTATTTCTTTGTTTTTCAACTTCCATTTTTACATCTTTTTTTTTAATGAAATCAATTATTCACCACTGTCAAACAATATTTGTCCTAAAATTAATTATTTGCAGTGATTAAAATGAGAAATTATTGAGTTATAATCAATCCTATAAAAAAACACTTTTTTCCATAGGATTTGTACATAAATCACAAAATTATGCAATTTCCAGATTGACTTCCACTTCGAAAAAGTCATGTGCCTTTGTAAGGGTACAGTTGTTTGTCATGAATTTGGTCTCAAAAGTTGCGCAAGACTTCAAAGAAAAAACTTGTAAAGTGGCAGGCAAATATCCTCGCGTGTTACGGAATGATCGTAAATAAGCCAATAGGCCAAAACAAGATTTTCAAAAACCCAAATGCTTTACTGTATAGATTGTCCCCCCGCGCATTACAAAATGTCCCACGCGTGACAAAATCTAATTATTGATTTATGCTAATTAGGTAAATTATGTGATAACTTTTTGTTGCTATGTTATGGATGTCCCCCAAGGTAAATTAGAACTTTGTAGAGTTTCAGAAAAATAAACCTTTTGATTAACGAGTAATCAAAATAATAAGATGTAAAAATGTAACGCGTGGGACATGCTAATTCTGGAACGCATCTAATTTGCATATTGAATGAGATAACAAGCTGAAAATCATAATCCAACTTCCTTCTGGTAATGACATCAGGTCAAGCCAATAATAAGTAAATAATCATTACAAGCATTTAAAATATGATTTAATTTGTCTTTAATTCAGATGTCCCACGCGTTACGGTGATTTACATTTTATGTATATATTTGATCGTTTCTACTTATTGGAGACAAGTTTTTAATTTTTGTTTTCAAATTATTAAAATTCAATATCTTAGCTTTAAAATGACATCGAGTTTCACTCGATGGGTGAAGATGAAAATTCACCCCCTTGGGAACAAATACCTTGGACTTGCCCAAAAGCTTTTCTTTTAGGGGGCCAAAAAGCACATTTACTTCCATCATAGACATGTGTGTTCTAGATGTAGAGTGATGAAAAGCAAAATGTTTTTAATGTATTTATTATTTGATACTTAAAATGTATCGTAAAAGAAGGCCTTGTTAAAGGGGAACGAAATAATCAATGTTTTTAAAACCACTATCAACTGTTTTGACTTACCACTGGAGGCTGCCATGTTTTTTAACAGTACCGCAGAAACGTCATCTGACAGTGCACTAACAAAAGCAGGTAATGTAACTACTGTTGTAGAATTTGCTGCAATGTCAGTGGTTATGTAACCTGCTTTTGTTAGTGCAAGGTCAGATGACGTTTCATATGGTACAGTTGGAAAAACATGGCAGCCTACAGTGTTCAGTAAAACAGATAATAGTAGTTTCAAAAACATTAATTATTTCCATAATTATTGATACCCAAGAGGAAATATACGATTAGAAGTGACATGAATTATGCACTTATCAGTAACAGTAAGCGAACATGCCACAGTTTGTTTCTCCTTTAATGATAATTTACATCTGATACTAGGCTCACATATTAATGTAGTTTGTTTGCCTTGTGGTTGTTGCAGTTGCTGTTTAGCAAATCTGATCAAGTTGATCACATTCTTTCATTTACATTTATGGGATTTGTACTATTTGTAAAGTGTGAGTTCTTAGTTGCATACAATTATGATGTCTGTGAAATGCAATCTAATTAAATGGACAACTGATGCTACTTATCAACAAACAAAATCAAAGATGTCTTTGGAAATTGAAACTGACATTCATTAAACTAAAACTTCCATATAGCCTCAGTGCATTTGTACATTGCTATTACAAATATAGTCATGAAAGCATGACAAAAGGAACATAAATTGTTGTATGGACAGTTTTAAAATACACTTGACAAATGACTGGTTTCACATTTTATTTCCTCCGCATGAAAAAAGAAAAAGATGTTATTGTATGGACTGTTTCAAGATACACTTGACAACATGAGGCCTTTGCGTGATAAATTTCTGGTTTCACATAAACATCCTATGCACTGTGATGTGTCTAGAAACTTGACAAACAACTAGTGTTTACTTTGAAGACGTCACATATTTGAGAAGAGATAAGGTTGTGTTACTTCCATTTTCATTGCTCTTTTACCCCCTTTATGTTGTCTTGCCCTTATTAACAAATTCTGACCAAGACCAGATTCCTGATTATGACCTACTTGAAAATTAATGATTAAATGAGTTATTTACCCCCTCCCCCCTCCCCCCCCCCCCAAAAAAAAAAAAAAACACAAACAAAAACAGGTTGATCCAATAATCATTTTAGCAAAAAAGGTTTATTTAGCATAATTTGCTCACCAGGCTACATGCTACTAGTACAGATATATATATGCACGTTATTTGAATTTTATTTACATGTAAATTGAGTGGGTTTTTCTGTTTCAATGATCTTTGTAGTTTGAAGAGTTGATTTTTGCTATCTTTAATTAAAACCACGATGAGACTGAAAGACTTAAAGCATTCCAGCGTTTTATTGATCAGCATTTTATATAAATATATCGTCATGAATGAATATTAACCTGTTCACTTCAAGATTCTGAAATCCCCATAGACTCATAGCCCATCCAGTTCCTGGAAGCACAAGTTAAAAGCACATAATAATAGTTCTTAATTTAACAATGTTTATTTTCCCTCTTTTTTCCTTGTGTTAGTATGGAAGTCCCAAAGTTGGTGGAATTGCACACATCCCCCCAGGCTGGGACCAGTGGATTGGATTGGTATGTATCATTCTCACAACAAGAAAATTAATGGTTTTATTCATATATTTGTATGTATTCATTTTATAATTTATTCATTTGTTTATTTATTCATTTCCCACATTTTGTTCCTCAGTTTAAAATTGTTAGTACTAAAGAAAACTTTTCTTCTGATAATCTGATCCAAGGCAAGTTAGATCAAAACCTTTTAAAATGTTGATGACATGAAACTGGAACTTGGTGAACCCTGAATAAAGAAACGCTTGAAGCCGTATGTTTTTTTGTTCAGACATCCACTGCTTATTTCAAGCCCAGATCTACGCAAGGCTCTCTTAAATTGCAAAATTTCCTGGTGGCCTGGTTAGGCAACTGATTTCAGTCAAATCAGACTATTTATATTTGAGTGCACCAAAACTATATCCCCAGAACCGGCTGCCTCAACAAACTGAATCATTTAACAAGTGTGCACTTAGTTATGTTTTCATTATCAATAAGTATAACTCTTTGTCTGAGTAGAGTATGCAAATATTTGACAGTGCATTGGTGTTTTTCTTTCTTCCATCATATTGTGATTATTTTATAGGTTATATGCTTAAATTCTTCTTTTCTTGCATCAATATAATTTGAGAAACTAGAAGTAAGTAACTATTTTACAGTGTTTAATAGTTGCTTTCCATCATTTCTTTGTGTATATACACACATATGTCTATACCCTTTAATTTAGATTTGTTAATTTCATGTTAATATTTTAAGCTGAGGGGCTTTTTGCAATATATGCGTTATAGATGCAAATGTCCATGATTATTATTATTATCATTGTTTCTTGCTCACAGCAATTCAATTTCAAGATACAGCAAGTAACTGGTTAGTAAATATTTTACAGTGTTCAATAGTTGATATCCTCCATGGCTCCATTTTGTTTTCCTTCTCTCTCCTCTAGCAATATAATTCCAAATACTACAACTTCTCCTTGTCTGTCAATGGTAAGGAGGAGAAGCATGGAGATGACTATCATAAGGACTACCTTACGGATATCATCGTAAGTTTTCTACTCTTTTTTTTTAATTTATTTATTTTAAATTAAGATTTGACCTTAATGATATCCCCATATTGAACACATTGTCAGGATGTGCATGTATCAACCATATATGTATATTGTATGTATGAGTGGATTATATTAGGGTAATAAATGACAATATCCTGTGATATTCCAACATTATTTTTAAAAGGAATTGTCAGGACCCTTTGGCCTTCTTATTTGCCAATCGCTAGCAGATCATCTAAAGGGATCAAATGTACATTTAGTATGTTATTAATGATCATAGGGTAATATAAAATTTGTTTATTTATAAAATATAAAATTTATTCAGGACTTTAACCACTGTAAGCAAAACCTGAAATATATCAGGCTAGGATCTGCAACTTGACATAATTAGAGCAAAGTGCAATCATCTAGTTGGTCAATAGTGAATACAAATTAGGCTTGCTTTCAGGGGTAATATTGAAAAAAGAGCATTATGTATTTGAATTGTCTCTTTCACCATTAATTTTGCACTTTTTTTCTTTCAGAATAATCGGTCCATGGAATTCCTCCAGAAGCAGGATGCAAGTCGTCCTTTCTTCATGATGATGTCAACTCCTGCCTGTCATGCTCCCTTTGACTCCGCCCCGCAGTACATGAAGCAGTTCACTGATAAGAAGGCTCCCAGGGGCCCTAGCTTCAATGTTCACGCTGCAGTAAGTTTATCAATTGCTCCCTTTGACTCCGCCCCCCAGTACATGAAGCAGTTTACTGATAAGAAGGCTCCCAGGGGCCCTAGCTTCAATGTTCACGCTGCAGTAAGTTTATCAATTGCTACAAAAATAAAATTTCTAGAAAAATGTAATACTTTGTCTGTCATGTCATATTATTCCTTGTCCTTTTCCGATTTCTGACCCCGTACTTAGCTGTCATGTTTAGGTTTGACTCCCCCCATACATGAACAAGTTTACTGAAAGGAAGTTATTGAGAGTCCCAAACTTTAATATTCACTTTGCTGTCAATTTATCTATTGCTAGAAAACTAAAAATGTGTGTCACGCCATCTTCTACCCCCAACCCTTTTATGATTCCTTCAATTGCCACCATAAAGTGCCTATCATACTCCATTTGACTCCACCCCTATCAATATACAATACAGGTCTGCAATAGTTTACCAACTAGAATTCAACGCGTGCTGAAGCTTCAACGTTTGCTTATCTGCAATTTACTTTAGAAATAAAGCTCTCTTCTCCATAGCCTTCAGTTTTGTTTTTGCTTTCTGTAAACATTTATTAATAATCACTAGAAATAATTATGTCAATGACATTTGATGTTTATGAGTATTTGTATTGTTAATTTTAAATGTTTATCATTATTATCCATGTTATAAAGTATTGATATAAATATTTCCATCATTATTACTATGAATGTGATTATTTTAACACATAGTGAAATAAACTTATTTATCATTGTTATGTTTGCTTTTAATGATTATGACAAGACTAAAGCTAATATATTTGTACTCGATATATATAGCACAGAATTTAATTTTAGATGTTCATTTTCGTTATATATTTTATTTTTCACTACTTATTTCCCTTAAATGTTCTTTGCATTTCCTAGGACAAGCACTGGTTGATAAGAAAAGCCCCCAACCCGATGTCAAATGACTCCATAACCTATCTGGATGATACTTTCAGAAAACGGTCAGTACTTCAGGCTTATAAACACCCATATTAAGCAGAATTAGCACCATATATGAATATAAGGTATTATTATTATTATTAATTATTTCAAAGGTTAAAAAAAATAAATCATTAATCCTATGCACACCAAGTGAAGAATTCTAAAACCAGTGTAAGATTGAACTCTACAGCAGAACTTACTGACACATTTTGTTTCACTTTCTTAATTAACATGTACTCCAGTACCATCATCGTCATTATTGCACTGGCATACACTGTAGATCTGTCAGTGATACCTATAGTTCAGGTTGGGATGATCTATTAATACACCCCCCCCCCCCCCCCCCCCCAAATAAGAACACTTTCTGCAGATCTATGCCAGTTTACTGTGTATGGTACACCATGTCCGATGTTTTTTCTTAGGACCAGTATTCTTCTGAGAAAGAATATTCAGCATGTTGTACCACAAACTTCCTCTACAAGTTTGCATTAGATTTGGACACCTTTGAAGGTTTATGGATTAATGATAATAATAATATTGAATAGTTATATTGCGCAATAAGGTGCTCAAAGTGCATGGGAAAAGATAGTATATAATGATGAACAAGTAAGAAGGGGACAGTAAAATGAAGGGAAGAAAGAAGGTCTAAATAATTCAATGCTTGACACTCACACTGGCTCAATGGTCTTTGGGATAGGCCAGTAAATTACTTGACTTGCCTGAAGGGCTTTTGCAAGAATAAGTTATTGTGGAGCTCTTTTTTCTCTCTACACACTCTCCACAGATGGAGGACACTGTTGTCTGTTGATGACATGGTGAAGAATGTTGTGACTCTTCTAGATAGCAAGAAGCTCTTGGATAAAACATACATCATCTTCTCCTCGGACAATGGCTTCCACTTAGGTGAGAACTTACGGCATTCTTTACCAAGACATGCCCGCAGCATGGCAAAAAGAGCAGGGGGTGTTTCACAAAGATCCTAAGTTGAACTTAACACTAAGTTGGACCTAAACATTATATAAAATATATTAAAAAGCAAATATGCAAGTATTTTGGACTTTTCATAAATTTTACATCAAGAAATCTACTGAATAATAGGAAATGTTAATGATTTGAATATACATTTTATGCCTTTTAAAAGAACTTTTACAAAAAATGTTTTCAAAGAAACTAATGGCTTTCCATAATTGTTAAGTCGTACTTAGAGTTATGTTCAACTTAGAATCTTTGTGAAACACCCCCAGGTGCACTAAGCCATTGCATGGAACAATCATTCTTTTGGTCATGCCATAATCACTTCTTGGTAGAGAATGCCAAACTTATCATACATGTAACATCCTCTGATCAATTTGCTGACTCACATGTGGCAGTGTGCATTCCCATATAACAGTTTCACATTTAGTGATACAAAGCAACATTTTTAGCTGGGGAGAGGCTTCTTTTTATAAAGGGTTTACAAGGAAGTTGATTTCTAACAAATGTGTACACTTTTGAACAAAATGTTTACAGCAGATGTATTTAATTGGAGTATATGCAGCTGCTAGTGTAATTTTTACTTAAAGTTTCTGCATCTAATGCCCATTTATTTGTGTTGAAATAATATGATTCCTGTAATAGAAGGAACTATCTTCCAATCAATCTGTCCATTATCATTCTTATCACTTGTATTTCAGGTCAGTTCTCCCTGCCTAATGACAAGCGACAACTCTACGAATTTGACATCAGAGTGCCGCTAATCGTGAGAGGGCCGGGCATCCCAGCAGGGTCTACAAACAACAACATTGCGGCAAACATTGACATCATGCCCACCATCGTTGACATGGCAACAGGAAGCGCTCCCTCAGAAGTGGATGGAATGTCACTCATACCTCAACTGGTTAGTGAAAATATTTTGTTTTAAAAATATCCCATCTTGAAAAATATTACCTTGTTTTTTTAATAAACAATTTCAAATCTATCCATTATTTCTTCTTGTAGGCTCTGGCTAGCAATTAGAATTAGGAAATTCAATTTAATTTTTCAAACTACTCACAGACAATATAATTATTTGGTGATTGAAATGAAACATTACAACCATTGCTATTTTATGGAGGTGTTTATCATTTTCTTGTGTTTGAATTTATACAACAATTTTATTCAAGAGATACAGATTTTAAATGTTTTTATCCAGCTTTTGAAGGCAAATGAAAAATATCTCATGGAAGACCATAATGTATTATCAAACTGATGTATTGTGTCTGTTCTTCATATATTGTATGTATTGTAACAGAATTTTCTCTCCCCAATTAAAACCTCAAATCAGATTGTACGACACATATAGAAATGTAAGCTGTGATGGCAACCAGGCCTGGCATAAGACATCCAAGACGGCCAACACTATCTTGATTGATATACATGTATATCCCTCTAAACCTTCTTTTGATTTCTCCACCTTCTTAAAATCTAACATAAGTGCCCCAGTGCTCTGGAAGCACATATTACTCAACAGATCACAAGGAATGGTACATCATGACTGACAATGTGGGCTTTAATGGCATAGATCGGTTATTCATAAACATCCAAAATTGTCGGCCATATCTTGCCTGATATGTACCTTTACAAACTTTTCTTTTGATTTCTTTACCCCATAGAAACCTGTAAATGGTACTAAGGTTCCGTGGAGGAGTGGTTTACTTATAGAACACTTTGGAGAGTACAACACCTCAGACAATGTGGGCTGTAAAGGCACAATCGGGTTATGTGTAAGACATCCAAGATGGCCGACTCTATCAGGACCAATAACCCCTCATACTCACAGTTTGCCAACTCTGTCTCATTTCTAGGGCTTGAAAATGGTGCTCATCATTTCGTTGTTGCATATTTATTTAGCTCCTAGAGTTGTTCCATGCATAATGACCTGATAATGTGAACCATGTTTGAATTTAAATAGCAATATTGGGAAACGCCCCACAGAAAAAATTGCAAATAAATGCGTCTTTATCCCCAACAATGTGAAAGAATATATGATAACTTATAAGGTAAAGGGTTGACAAGAACTGCCTTGAAATTGACAAAAGAACGATAGTTAAAGTTGAAATTTTCACCGTCAGAACCATTCAATGAGTTTGGCCAATATTCATGTTTTCTGGAACTTTTCCAATTCTGATTTTAGCTTACATTCCAAATGGAACAGAGTTGTCCACACTCAAAGAGTATGAAGGGTTGTTTCTTGACTGCCATCTTGAGATTAAAATCATCTTAAATCTTGCCCAGGACACAATACTTCTGTAAGCAGCCTGTAAACATCATCCCTGCAGTTTTACAGAACATAAAGACAAACAAATATGCTGTCTCTCGGTGGAATATTGTTTCCCTGGTCAATTTTAGGGCACAAAATATGTGCATTTTCCCCCCTTTAATTGAGCCGTTTGTTCACAAATTTTTTTTTTTCAATTCACTTTGGTGATATTTTTTGGCTTACACAAACTCAAAATTAATCTGTCTATTAAAATTGGAAATTTAAAATATATATGTGCAAATCCACTTAAAAAACAATATTTCTTCAATTCTTCCAAAATTATTATAAACCACTTTCAGAGGTATTGTGTCTTGGGGAAAGATATTGTATTTATTTTGTGAGTCAACATAGAATGAAGGGAAGAGTTAGTGCTGTGATCAATCCTGAAAACTTAAAGAACCAAAATGGCATACTACATAATTTTTCACAGTTAGTCCAATATAGAACCAATGTTTAATCGAAGCGAGTATCAAATAATGGAAATTTGTGTTATAATCATGATATATGAAGGATTCATATACCATTATCTGTATGAATTTGTTTTGATGTCATATTTTTACAAATCAGCATAAAATTGAAAAAGAATTGTTCACATTTGTGATAAAATGGCTCTTCCTTTACATTCTGTGTTGATTTACAGGCTGATGGGATTGTAATTATATGTTATGAATATATATATATATTTCCATACAATCCTGAACAGTCATGAAAGCCTCATATTATTATTGTTTCGGTCAAGAATGGTGCCCGTTTTGGCCCGCTCTGTTGACCCTCCTTCCAAACCATTGCTGCACACAATCCTCAACTGACATTTGTCATTTATTATGAAAGTACATTATACATGTATATCTGCACTTGTTCCCATTTTATGATTTAGCATGTAGATGTTCTGAAAGAGTTCTTCACTTCTGGAAATTAGTAAATAAATGGAATTACAGTCAAACTGTCAGTGCTATTCATAACTGTTTGATATCTTCATGTGGCTGCACATCTTCTCATACAGTATCTGTGTGATTATTAGCAGAGTCAGTGAAGGCATGTGTGGTAATGGTTTGGGAGGATTGCAGGTTGTTTCGACTGTCCTCACATCACAGGCTGATTACATTATATTTATTTTTCATTCCCCCTTCCCTCAACTTCCTTCATATATCCCTGCTACTCCACACTATATCTTCATGCTAAACAAATTCACCTCTACTAACCTCACAACTACCCTGCTATGCTTGAATATACCCTGCTTGCCTGAATATTAATCCATGTGTGCCCCACTCCTTCTATGATTCATCTGTCTCCCTCCCTTCCCCTCACCCATTCACTATCTACATCCCCATCTCTTTTCTATGCATGTCCATCTATCTTCCTTCTCTGTATTCACTTTCTTCCTTTTCTCCGTTCGATTCCCATATTTCCTGTCCATTCTCCTTTCTACAACTGTTTCCCCAAACTCTATTTACTATCTACCGGTAATCCTATCTACCTTTCCTCCTCTCTTTATTCATCATTTATCCTCCTTCTCTTTATCTCTTTATTAAGATATCTACCCTTCTTTTGTTTCACTATCTAATTACTAACTTTCTTCTCTACCCTCATTTCTCTATGTATCTACCTTACCATCTCTTCTATTACTTTCAACCTATCCTCCCTCTTCATTAACTGTCTGCCCCCCCCCCCCCCCCCTCCCTTCACCATTACCTCTGTTCATCCGACCCTCACGCTTGCCAGATCCCCAAAGCCAGCCAAGCTAGCAGCAAAGGCAAATGGTCTTCCTCAGTCCCATGGAGACAGGAGGTTCTGATAGAACACCAGGGGGAGTGGCGTGCCCAAGGCTATACAGGCTGTCCACATACAGAATTTCTTAATGTAAGCATTGCATCGTCAAAATTGTCACTTTTTTATTTATTAATTTTTTCTTATTATTTTATTTATTTTTTATTCTTTTTTGTTTTTTTGGGGGTTACTTAGATAAATTTCAGCAGCCAATCTAGCACCAAAGGCAAATTGTCTTTGTCAGTCCCATGGCGTCAGGAGATACTGATAGAACACCAGGGGGAGTGGCATGCTTAGGGATATGAAGGCTGTCGGTGTACATAATTTATCATTGCTACTCTTTGGGGGGGGGGGATTTAAAGTTATAAGTTGTTACTTATAACATGCACATCCAAGTTTGATAGATATTTCTACAAATTTGACATTTGACTAGAACAGTTTGAAAATAAGAGATTTATCCATTCATTATTTTAGCTTCAAACCTTTGTTTCAATTAAAATAAGAAATACTGTTATTGTTTAGAAATACCAAATCATATGACAAAAAATAGTATGCAACTCGGAAAAGATAAGTCTTTAGTTATTTCTGGCCACCATTGGAAAGAGTATAATGCTGCTGGTGAAATTATATTCTTTGTTTTAAGGCTCTTGATTTCTAATTTGCTGGCATCTCTATGTGAATGCATGATTCACATTTATTTAATCATCATACTATCAACACTTCACCCATTTACTTTGCTATTCAGACCTGCCAGCCATCATGCGTGTGTGAGGACAGTCGGAACAACACCTACACCTGCCTGCGTAGCATTCAGGCCAATAACAACGGCATGTACTGTGAATTCAGTGACAGTGAGGTACAATGCATAGCACCGCTTTGTAATGCACAGCTTGAAATTAACCTTAATCCTGGCTGGACTAATACAATCATGACTTTGAAGGGGGATTGATGAAATCATGATTCTTTTTTATGTTTATGGCCCTAAATTTGTTGGTTCCTAAACTAATACAAAATGATAAGAAAAATGTTCGATTCATTGATTATTATCATCAGTTGCCAGCAGACAAGTGCTAATTTCGAGCCCTGCATTGTTAGAGATAGATACTGCCTGCACTGCAGCTCTGAAAACTGTTACATCATTTCAAATTGTTAAAAAAGAAACCTCTCAGGAGTCTTTTTGAAAATTAGAGAACAATTTAGATTTTGTTTGTGACAATTCCAAAGCTTGAGATGTTTATTTAATACGGATGAACAGAAAGGGAAATCGATAAGCTGAGATAAAAGGGTTAGTCTCTATTTGCGATCAAACATGAATATTGAACAGACCTCAGGTGAAATGTTCTTGCAAAAAGGGCTCTCGCACCAGAAAAAATAAGAAAAAAATGCTCAAGCAAACATTTTCATAATTGTAGACATTGTGATTGTGGGAAATAACCTCCCGCCATTTGAGTCATGGTTTAATTCATGTTAATGAGCTGCAGTGCACAATGCTGAATCTACTACCCTGCCGAGTTTCTTTGTAAATTGCTTTTTAACAAATTTGTTGTTTATTTACCTTGCATGGTCTTTGCATGTATTCCTTCCCACTTCTCATGCATAATCATGCTCACACACAAATGCACAAACAGTTATATTCCTTCACTGCAACCATTTGCACCTATTCCATAAAATAAAATGAAGCATACTTTGAATGTGATTGGTAACAAATCAATCGACCTTTCCATTGGAGAGAAACTTTAACGTAGCTCTGTTTCTTGGACTTAGTCTTGCTTTCCGAGCTGTGTGTGTGAAGATTCCAAGAACAATACCTACTCCTGTGTTAGGACACTATCTACAGGGGAGGACTACATCTACTGTAACTTTCAGGATGATGAGGTACTTCATTTGAAAAGAAAAATATGTGATTTTGTTTTCAATGTTATAATGCAATATACATATTTTTTATGTTGGTGCTTTTGTATATGAACATAATATTATTTCAACTACAGTTTCAAAAAGAGGAAATTGATATGAATAAATTAGATGACTTGAAACAAATTAAACAATAGCTAATTGTGCCCAGGATAAAATGTTCAGGGGAGAACTACACCTACTGTAACTTTAGGATAACAAGGTACTTCATTTGAAGAGAAAACATCATGATTTAACAAAAATGTATAGTGCAATAGACATATTTTTATGTTAGTTTTTTTTATATGAATATATTTTTTCAACTATAGTTTCAGTTTTTAAAAATATGAATAAATTGGATGACTTGAAACAAGCTAAAAATGTTTATTTGTGCCGAGGATAAAATCTACAGGGGAAGACTTTTGATTTGGGGTTTATTTCTTGATGTAACATGTGTTATAGCAACTATCAGAGTAAAAAATGGATTGAATATGAATGTAGTGGCTGGCTTTAATGATAGTAAAATTTGAAATAAATAACATTTAGAAAGCGCTGTTAAAGGGGTAGTACAGTTTTGGCAAGGCTGAACTTTAGTATCCAAACCTGGACAGTAACATTATAAACTAATAGTTATAACTCCACCATGCTAGAAAGGTATACAAAATTGCAAACGACTAAGTAAAAAGCCCATTATCATTCAAAAAGAGCCATTAAAACACAAGAGGGCGCTCTCTAAAAAGGCATTGGTTTTAACCATTTTTCATACAAAATTATGCATGTGATGTTTTATTGAAATCATGATTAAATAGAGAGATCATCAACAACTTTTTTAAAACGCTTTTGAAAACTTTTGAAAAAGTTTATGCATTTTAAAAATTTTTTTCTAAAAATCATCTAATTATTTGGGCCCCAAATAATTATAAGATCATATATATTTATTGATATTTCAGCCGTTTCTGGACCGATTTTGACCAAATAAAGTTTATTCTGCCATTAAAATTGCATGTTCTCTCAAATTCGACACTCAGTTTTTCATTACCTCACAGAAAAATTGTGATGTGTAGCACCCTCTCTACCAAAACTAAACTACCCCTTTAAAGAACAAATTAGCAGTGAGTTCTCATACTCAACTTATCTACAGGGAAGACTGCATCTACCCTGACTTTCATGATCTGATATGATAAAGAATGAAGAGTCAAATTCTACACGTATCAGAAAGAATATATTTTTGATTGACTCAACACCGTAGTTTTTGTAATGATCCATAGTTTAATGGGTTGTCATGTGTGTCCTTTTGTACCTGGTCTAAAGCCGTTCCACTGACATTAATTTAGGCTGCAATACCTAGTACTCCTGCTTGTAAAAAAATACTGCATTGTCGTGATAGAGTACACTTTTCTAAGTGCTTACCATAAAAATACAATACTAAAAAAGCAAGAAGCCCAACTAAAAGAATCCTATGCTGTTAACCATGGACAGTAAGACCACGCCCACAAGTTCCACACAGGAGGCAAAAATTAAACAAATACAGCAAAATACAATACAATGTCAGCAAAAAATGCATGTTAACCCATTGAGGACGGATTTAATTTACTATAACATGTATTCTGCTTGGACCCTAGCACGAGTATTTTCTGGACCAGTCCTGAATGGGTTAATAAGATAGCCACCATGGAAACATTCAAAGCGCATTTAGTTGCATGCCCATCTCATGTGACTGGAGCACAAGAGGAAGTGCGCATTTACACACTCTATTCTGCTGCTTCTTTTTCTTACTGTGTGCTCACAAATGCAACCTGAATTTAATTAAATTTTTTAATCAAGTGAAACAAATGAAGTTACAACTCATTTGCATGTATTTATACACATTTTTGTTCCTCCTGTAACGAACTTAGGGGCGTATCCCAAAATGTCATATGATTTATTTAGTTGGGCTTCTAGACTTTCTAGTATTGTATTTGTGTAAGTGAGTCTCTCAAAACCACCCTCTATAGAATCAATGGTGTATAACAATCCCCTCCTCTTGTCTTTCATTCCCTGGTTCAGAACTTCCAGGAGTTCTACAACATGACGGCGGACCCCCACCAGCTCGCCAACATTGTGGGGAAGCTTGACCCAAAGTTTGTCACCCAACAAAATGAGAAGCTGATTCTTCTGAGCATGTGCAAAGGCCCCTCTTGCAGACAGGTCGTCCCGCCTTCCAAGCATGGCAACAACATAGAGGGCGGTGTGTAAGGTGTGGACGTATCAAAATCATATAAATAAATGCAGTCTGACCTGTTATAATGATCTACCGACTATAAAGACCACCTGTTTACAAAGACCATGTGGTCCCACCTCCTAAGCATGGCAGTGTGTAAGGTTGGAAATCATTTAGATATTATTGATAAATACGGTCAATCTGTTAAGACCACCTGCCTACTGTGACCAAGTGGTACCACCTCACTCACATGGCACTAAGACAGAGGGTTTATGCTGAAATACTCCATTCGAAAGAGACGTTAAAACCTATTATGATGATCACCTGTATATAAAGACTACCTGCCTACAAAGGCCAGGTGATGCCACCTCACTTTGACACTTGCATGGGGCTATTAAAGACAGAAGATGATGCTTAAGCAGAGTAAACAATACAAACAAAAAACACCTCATGGTGGCCACTATAGACAGGTGGACTGTTATAGAAAGTGGCAACCCAGACAGGTTTGACTGAACTACATATCTCTACATACGCAAGGTGGTCTTTATTGATCAGTTTGACTGCATTTAGTATTGCAATATGACTATTACAGCATTATGCAGGAGTAATCTCTTTTGCATTATGAATGTATCTGATATTGGTGCAGAGTTTATATTTTTGTCACCAATTATATATATATATTGTACCAAAATATGTATATTTTCTGTACTCTAAATATGTAGTGTAATTTACTGACCCTTCATCTACCATAGGTGGAATCTTTTCTGTTTAGTAAAATAAAAAGTTATTAATTAACCTTTAATCCCTGTTAGTATTGTAAATCTCTGTTAAATGTAGTCTTAGACTATGTATGTGTCGTCATAAGTAAATGTTCTGTTTTCTTCTATAAGTTTGTAACGTAAAGATGAATTATATTGCACTATGAATGAAATTCACTTCCAAATTTGGAATGAAAAGAAAATAGCAATCGAGTCTATAGCTCTTTAAATACATATTTATTTCAAAAACATATTTGTGTATTCAATCTTACTTTTAAAAGTGCATGTGCAAAATTCTACAAAATAATATACATGTTTAAATTGATAAATGTTATTTAACCTAAAAAACATTCAATTTATTACTAGTGTATTAAGTGTAACACACTACTAGATTAGATATACATCAGATAGAGGACTAATTATATTTGAAAAATAGATGTAGTCAATAGAGTACAGAAGCCATGACATCATAAAAACACTTTTTTCGAATTTTTTAATTTGAACTCCATTTTCCATAAGAGCATCAATAACAATGTCCAAATACCGAAAATCAATTGAATATGTTACGTATTGGCTGAGATATGCCCATCCGAATGAATTTTACTTCAATGGGCAATCAGTGTTATAGTGCACTGGTTCATAAAGTTATGAACCAGTGCACTATAACACTGATTGCCCATTGACAAAAAAAAATAATTTGGATGGGCATATCTCGGCCATTACGTAACCTATTCAATTGATTTTCGGTATTTGGACATTATTTGTTATGCTCTTTCTGAAAATGAAGTCCAAATTTGAAAATTCTAACATAAGATGTTTATGACATCATTGATGACATCACACTTCACCACTCTATAAGGTGCTTTTATTATAATATGATAAGGTAAATCATTAATGATTTAAGATTTCCAACATACTCGTTGATATGTGCATTCATATTTTAACCTATTTAGGCCTGATTGATTTTGCTATAACATGTGTTCTCCATAGACTTCAGCTCAAGTATTTACAGGACCAGTCCTGAATGGGTTCATTTCTTGCAAATCAGTACTGTTCAAATAAATACTAAGCATTTGTACTGGCATTTAATGTATGTGTATTTGTTTGAGAATTAAAGGGATCTAGTAAGTTTGTTGACATGTGCAAAAAGTGATGAATGGTTGATTCAATGTATACTCCGCAAAAAAAGAAACTGGACACTTGTATAAGTTGAAATATTTTATATTAATGTACGATAGAGTGTACATTATCATATATCAAATTAAAGGGAAATTAGTCTTCTACATGCAGGGTTTAAATTAAAGGTGTAATCGTTCATGCATGAAATACCATGGTCAGTTAACAATAGCAAGGTCTGTTTTAAAAAATAGCAAAAACAATGGAGGACCATACCATTCGACTGAAATGATAGTAAGCGTTTCGCTTAAAACAAGATGTGCGGGGCAAGTAAATTATGACATTATTTAACTTTATTGTTATGAACAAACTCTGAAAATACAAATTTGTCAATAAACAGGGCCAGGTTATGAGAGCATCATCATACTGGTCTGTATTAGTGAGGCATGAAGCTTGTCTGTTTCATGTGTCCCCTGCATTTTTAACCATAATTACCTAGATAAATGTCATGTTGAAGACTCCCCAACTGTTTGACCAAGGGTGACATCAGGTTTTGAAGATCTTTGGACTACGGTAGATTTCTTGAGAAGAATTTATACCATTTTTCATGCTGAAATAAGGGCACAAACTGTGGTGTCGACTATTAAACCTTTGCCATGGAATTCCCCGTTTTGTTACTTTTGGATAAAAATAAAACCTACAACGTTCACAATTTGTCTTCATTTATACTTTTTATTGAGATGAAGATATAAAAGGTCAAATTTGTAATGAAAAATTATGCCATGTCATGAATATAGCATTTATCAACATTTATATGGTTGAGTGGATGTTCCATTTTTGCTATGTTTGAAAACAGACCTTGCTGTGGTTAATTGACCGTGACAAGTCATGCATGAATGATTTCATCAGGAATTTATGCCAATATTGAAGATGGTCATTTTATCTTTAATTTGATATACAATATCATATATTTTATCGTAAATGAATATGAAAAATTTGGTCTTATACAAGTGTCCAGTTTCTTTTTTTGCGGAGTATATATTGTTATCTGATATGTCCACTGGGTATTGTGTGAAAATTTCAAGTTAAATGGATGTTATATAATAATAATAAATAATAATGCAAAGTGATATTCACTAACTCATTGCACTGACTTTGTACACGATTTCGAAGATCCATTGGATAGTTTAACATCTGAACACTTCAATCGTAAATATCTTTTTAACGAAAGGGGAATTTGAAAAACCGAAACTGGTCCCATGCTTTTTTTGTTAATACGAATACAACAAGGTATGAGGAAACCGCTAGAATTCCGATTGGATTTTGAGGATTTGGACAATGCTACGAAGTCCCTTTAATTGTAGGCCTAAGCTTTGCCTAAACTATGAAATAATAAAGATATTTGTCGGATTTGAATATAAACATTGTGGCCATAGACATAAACCCCAAATGTGATACTTGATATTCTTCTATTCACACATTGTAAGCGTAATAGTTTTAGCCTGTACAATTCAGTTAAACCAGAACTTTCCCTTTTTGATAAAGTGTTCTGATGTTTCTTGATGTATTATTCCACCAGAACTTTTCATTCCCTTAATTGATAAACCATACTGTGGTTACTTGATGTATTAAGTCTTAACCCAGATATGACCAAGAGTGAACATGCATGTGCAGACTCAATAGTCTTGTCTTAGGTTTGTACTGTGAGGCCTATTGATAATGGATTGTGCAATTTGTAATTATGTGAATTGTGTATCTGAAAGGTTTCGCTTTTGGTGAGAGCTTTGTAATGTAAACAGTGACAAATGGAGTTGACAATGTTTTTCTGCAAACTACATCGCTTTGTAGATAGCATAAGATTGTTGATGAAACTTAATCTTGCAAAGGGATTATGCTTACTTCCAACACTATTTAGTAGATATGTGATTTAAACAAAAAAGTGCATGAAACATCATATAATGTTGGTATTTCTTGTAACATTTTGTACATAAATTATAAGCAGGTTATTCTGTTATTTGGGTTAACAATGAAACTTAATCTTATACAGGCGTTGTTCTTACATCCAGTAAAAATTAGATACAAAAAGTGAGTGTAACAAGTCTTGTATGATATAGGTATATTTCTTGTAGAATTGTTGTATGTAGATATAAATGCTCTTTAGGTTAAAGATTATTCCAAATCATATCAGTTATTGAAATAGAAATAGTATAGAAATTTAGTATAATACACAGCATACTGTATAATGTAGATATTTCTTTAGTTGGGATGAGTTGGGAAAGTAATTGTTTGAACAGCTTTATTTATATTGCATTGCATGTTTGATTGTTATGCCCCAACTATGCGATTGTTAATTTTAATTTAAATGCATCAATTGACCTATGTAAAGTAATACTGAAAGAATGAATTGCCAAGAGGAGTTCTGGCACAGAGGTCAGAGCTCCACTCATTGCACTAATTTGCCCGGCTTCGAACCACGGCCGCGTCTATGGCGCTGATAAAGGGATGTCACAGATGAAAATAATCATAATTGATCGTTCGCATCTTTAAAAACCAAATAACAACCAACTAACCTTTGTATTCATCCTGAGAAATATGCTATACAACTGTACTATACAGCTGAGAACTAATTTCAATAGAGTAAAAGGCTTGAAAACATTTTTAATTACTTTTATGAAGTGTTACATGCTACGTTGAATGTTATGAGCTTTTTTTTTCCACAGAGGATTTAGTGACAATTACCTGTTTAATTATACTTAATAACATGTTTGGTATGGGATCTGGGCCGTTGCAGTTTTGCAATTAATTTTAAAGTTGTAATTAACTGCAAGTCAGCAAGTGTGCAAATCTGATTGGTTCAAATGTGCATATTTTCTGACTTTCAATTTATTGCAACTTTACAACTCTTTCTGCAACGGGGCCATATTGTGATAACTTATTTTTGTTAATGTTCCAAAATGTTTTCAATTTTTTATTTTCAGGTAAAATGGTGTTAAATTTTGATTTATATTGATACATTTTGTTTTATTATTGTCAAGGTATGTGTATGCTCGTCTTGTCCTGTTATATGTAACCATGAAATGGAAATTATGAAATCACAATATCATATTAAGCAAATTCCTAGAAGCAGCATTTTGCAACCACTAAAGTATTTGTGAATAAAGATTTCTAATGAATTCAAAATATTCTACACATTTGCATTTTTAATATCTGAATTTCCTTTGTGTTTGTGTGGGTTTTTGTTTGTTTGAATGTGTGTTCGAGCATTCTTCCACACTTGCATGCATACACATGTGTGTGTATGAGTCTGTATGTGTGTTTTGTGTGTGTGTGTGTGTGTGTATGTGTTAGAATAAGGGCGTTCAATTACTAGAAGGTGGATTATAGTCAAGTTCAGCGTCATTAATGCACAAGATTTGGTTATTTTTCACCCAAGGTGTGGAGTAAGTTAACACATTTTCGGGATAGTAAAGTTTTGGTCAAATAGCATTTTAGTAATTAAAACTTGCAAAGTATCATTAAGAAAGACCAGTTATATAACTTACAGTTACAAATGTGTATGACATGTGATGATTGGTTGAAATAATCGATCAATAAAGAGATCATCAAAAACAGTTTTAAAATCCACTGTGTAGCATAGTTGAGTTTTGGTATTAGAGGGTGCTACACAAAACTATTTTTTATGAGATAATGAAAAATTGAGTGTTAAATTTGAAAGAGCATACAATTTTAATGACAGAATACAATTTATTTGATCAAAATCGGTTAGGAAATGGCTGAAATATCCATAAACATAACCATTTGTAATAAATGTGGGGCCCCACCATATATATTATTGAACAATTTTGAACCAGCCGTTAACATTTTTTTTAAATGCTTCCTCTTTTCAAAAGATGTACAAAATAGGTTTTTAGATAGTCGTTGATTATCTCTCTATCTAATCCCTATATAGAGAGCGCCCTCTTGAGTTTTAACGGCTCTTTTTTATGATAACAGGCTTTTTACTTGGTCATTTGTATTGTTTTATTCCTTTCGAGCATGGTGGAGTTACTTATAACTACTACTTTGTAATATAATGGTGCAGGTTTTGCCTACTAAAATTCAGTTTGACCAAAACTGTACTCTCTTTACCAGAACTCAACTATCCCTTTAAAAAATGTTTAAATGCTTCCTCTTTTCAAAAATTACAAAAGAGGTTTTGAAATAGTTGTTGATTATCTCTCTATCTAATCACTATTTCAACAAAAACATCACATGCACAATATTTTATTTAAAATGGTTAAAACCAATAAGTTTTTAGAGAGCGCCCTCTTGTGTTTTAACAGCTCTTTTTTTTAATGATAACAGGCTTTTTACTTTGTCATTTGTATTTTTAAAATTCCTTTTGAGCATGGTGGAGTTATAACTGTTAGTTTGTAATGTAATGGTGCAGGTTTTGGTAACTAAAATTCAGTTTGACCAAGACTGTAATCTCTTTACCAAAACTCAACTTTTTCTTTTAATTATTGAATAAAAGTTGGTCCCCCAGATTTATTCCAATCTAATATACGGATAGTTCTGCTGTCCCAGATCCGATTTTGATCAAATAAAGTTTATGCTTTCATTAAAATTGTGTGCTCTTTCGAATTTTGTCAAATTCGAAAGAGCACAATCTTAATTACAGAATAAACTTTATTTGATCAAAATCGGTTCAGAAATGGCTGAAATATCCATAAATATAACGACTTTGTAATAAATGTGGGGCCCCACAATTATTCAACAATTTTGAACCAGCCGTTTACATTTTGTTTAAATACTTCCTCTAACCCTAACCCTTCTTCTAACTCTAATCCTAACCCTAACCCTAACCCTTGATTATCTCTCTATCTAATCACTATTTCAACAAAACATCACATGCACAATATTTTATTTTAAATGGTTAAAACCAATAAGTTTTTAGAGAGCGCCCTCTTGAGTTTTAACAGCTCTTTTTTAATGATAACAGGCTTTTTACTTGTACTAGTTTGTAATGTTATGGTGCAGGTTTTGGTAACTAGAATTCAGTTTGACCAAAACTCAACTTTTGTTCTTTCTTTTTTTAAAATAAAAGTTGGTCCCCCACATTTATTCCAATCTAATATATAGATAGTTATGCTGTCCCAGATCCGATTTTGATCAAATAAAGTTGATGCTGTCATTAAAATTGTGTGCTCTTTCGAATTTGACAACTCAGTTTTTCATTACCTCCCCCCCCCCCCCCCCCCCCAAAGAATTCTTGAAGCACCCTTTATACCAAAACTCACAAACTATCCCATGTCAAATGAAGAAATGCTCTTCAACAGCATTATAGCATTAGAGCATTATAAGTTGATATTTGATTGGATCTTCATGGGCATGCAGACACATTTTTGTGGGGGGCTGATGTCTTTTGCCCAATTATCATCCTCGTTTTTCACTTGACAAAAAAAAGAGGGGATCTTTGTAGTCTTAGCAACAGGAAATGATTTTTCCCGAGAATTATATGCTTTTGTCAAATTATGACAATTTTGAGAGGCTTTTTTCTACAAATTGAATATCACCACTTTCAAAACTCTTGGGGGAGGACCTAGTGGTTAGACAGCAGCCCCCAAACAAGCCCCCTCGCCCATCCCCCCCATCCTCATATTATATTCCTCTCATTCAGTGGCATAGCATGGTCCAACTGTTTGGGGGCATGTGATTTATTGGGAGGGGGCCCACTGTATGTATTTCTTCAGGTCTTTGGGAAATGTTTATCCTTAGTTTGTCATTGTTTTGTTTAATTATTAGGGGGCACATGGCCCTCCCACATGCCTCTGTAGCTATGCCACTTTATTAATTGGCGGTAGATTTATTTAAAACACTAACTTCTTAATTCTCTATTTTATTATTAATAAATAAATAATAAATAATAATAATAGACATTTGTATAACGCATATTGCAAATACATAGTGTATTATCTAACTGAACAGATTAAATCGAAAATGAAGACTGCAATGAAATTCATTTTTATAACAACAATCCATTAGAACCACAATTTTTTTTTTTATAAATTCCTTAAATTCCAACTTTCCTTTACTAAAACCTATATCATCGTTATTTTCATGAAATATTTGATAATACCAAAGATCGGAGGGAATACCCAGCTAAGAAACCTAATCTTAACATAAAGGCCATAAGTGGTGTACTTCCTAGATACCCTTATTCTATCTTCATGCAAGTCAGAAACTACATGAGTATCACAACCGGGGACCTTTTGTTTTAGTGGTTTCAGTATATTACTGATCTAGCAAACCAGAGGTGAAATGAAACAAAATTAAAGGCATTTTATCATCAATAAATTAAATTTTTACCATATATATATTCACAATTCACAATTCAGTTTGATAACATAGTTATTATACATTCTTTGAAATAATTAATTTGATCAACTTTTGACAAATAATAATAATAATTATTATATTTATCATTATTATTATTATTTATTGGTATACATTTCAAACTGATCAGCAGCTGTGGTAAAAGGATCAGTGTACAGTAATACATACACACATATTATAAATAATACAATAACAAAATAAATGCAGAGACTTTTTAGAACTGTTTTGGGGCTTTTGTTGTTATTGTTGTTGTGTGTTGTTTTTGTTTTTGTTTGGGGGGGGGGGGGGGGGGGAGGGGGCTGCAGCCCCAAGCACCCATATTCCACTGCCACTGGTACTGTTTCTTGATCCCCCAAAGAGCACCTCATATGTATGCTGTCATGATTATGCCTATGATTTTTAAAATGTGTACCTAGGCTAAAGATTATAAGTAATAAGTTTATATTTCACTTTTTTCACCGATATCCGATATTAAAAAATATATGAAAAATGAAATAGGGTTGTCTGCAAATTCAACGTAGATGGCCTAATAATAGTTGTGTGTGCAGTATAGTATACCGCGTACGTGTACGTGTGTATGCAGTGTGTAGAAAATCGGCGATCAGCGCAAAATCGCATCATATCATCATCGTTCAACATCATCAACCGTTTACTACAGCTGCAGAGTGTCGTTGTGAAGTGGAAACAAACATACATTTTAATCTCAAAATGAAGTCATCTGGACATTGACAATTACTGTGAAACATAAAACGATAAATGGTGAGTATTTCTACAGTGTTCGTTTTTTATGAAGTAATCGAATTATTGTTATTTTTACTCGCGAAAGCGTAATAAAAAAGTGGTGGGAAAGCGACGCGGTTATTACGAGATGGACTGGGAGGCGGGCGGCGGATGGCTCAAGGCCCGACTCGCACCCGCTCCGGCAAGCTTGTTGGACACGCCTGCGTTGCGATGTACACTAGCGAATGGGAAACTGTATGGCCAAGTATGGCCAAGTATGCCCAAAAGTCACACTGCTGTATTAGCAGTAGTGACTTCACTAACCCCCCTTTTTGGGGTTAGTTGTAAATACTACTGTTCATAAATCATTTCTTATTTTGTATTTTCTCACCTAACTTTGTAGATCTTGCTAGATGGCCGATGAAAAATTCTCCATTTGATGGCGTCACGCCTAGCTAAATTGAAATGGGTTTCAATTATTTTTGTTGGTCCTGCTTTGCACGTCAACACAGCATCACCGCACACGTAAAAATGGTGTTCCCTGTGCAGCTAGCGCAGAATTTGTACTACGTCATTCATATCGAACTTGTTTTGGTCTGAAGCTCCGCCGATAAAGCTTGTTCATTAAGTTTTTAAAATGCAACGTTTAAAATGTATGAAAAAAATGTAGGTTTCTTTGTTTTTTCATTAACATAAATCTTTGTATTCAAAATATTTTACATTACATTTTAAAATTAGCGTCTTATATTTGTTTATTTCTATTCTTTAAACTTAGAAATACAACTTAGAAGTACCAATTTTACCGTAGTATCATTTCAAGCGCACACCTTTTTTCCGATTTACCCAAGCCAATTTGGATTCAGTAAGACAAGTAATGTACGAGTATGCGTAAGTCATTGATAATGTATGAAATCCTGGACGGAGACTAACTAGCGAAAGGTCATTTCAGCGACCTCAACTTCCGTTCAATACAAGAAATACGGTGATCGTCGTGCAGTGCAAGTGCAAGGGAGGCCGTGAAACCAGATAAAATTGTCGAATTCGAAGCAAGAAAAGTGGGTAAGTTACAAAAACACATCATTAAATCACTTAATTTAATACTATAGAGCACAAAGGGCATATATTTCGCCCCACAAATAAACGGGGGGAAAACATACCTTAAGTTTAAATGTAGATATAGATGTGGGTACCTGTATAGGTACCCACATGTAATGGGGATGTTGTTGGACGGTTGATCAGCTCAGCTAATCTCGAACATCGGAATTTTATTTCAAAATAAGAGCTTACATGAAATAAAAAGAGGACATGCTATTTCCAAGTGAAAATTGGTAAAATGTAGGCATACATGAAATCTAGTCCTGTTTATGTTATTTTGACGTTTTGTTTCAATTTTGAAATTGTATTTGAAGGACAAGAAAAGTCAAATTTGTAATTGTTCACTTTTTATGAGTGACTGATTTAATACTTAGAGCGATGAGTGAGTGATTGATTGTGATTGATGTAATTTTGTAGAACTCATTCCATGAACATTGAAAAAAATGTACATGTGTAGATCTAAAGAAAGTGTTTTGGCATTCTCTACCAAGAGGCAAGAAATAAGAAGATGTGCCCACAGCGCGCTGTATTTAGGCATAACCAAATGAAAATTAAAATTGCACGAAAATAATGCAAATGGTATTCAATGGGTTGGGACTTACCTAATGTAAATCATTATGCCCTTTGAAATAAAAAAAACAACTGATATTTGCCCAAAATATGGTATTTAATCCATTTGTTGTGACACCATTTTCGCCATTCGTTTTATGGCGCGCTGTGCTGTGAGCTTACATTTCGCGTGCGCGCCCCACCGCCAGAGCCCACCGCGCTGTCGCTACCCGATCGCGTGGCATAGCGCATGCAGCACACGCGGCGGCGTATCGCAGCGGCGAACGAGGGCTAAATTCACCAAATCGTGGCCCCACCACACTAAGTTTGTGCGATAAAACGAATGTGTGAGACTGCTTGAGGCAGAAAAAACTTCCGAGATTATATCGTAAAAACACCTGAATCTTCCAAAAATACAATTTTCACTGCGGAATACTTCTGATTGCTCTAAAATTCGATATTTCAGCAAAGTTCACTGCGAAAATGCGGCAAAAAAGGACTTACCGATGTCGAAATTGATCGAGTTTCTTGATTCAAAACACGAACCGGATCTATGATTTTTACTAGGTCTAGTACCTCTTGTGTATACTTCACATGTATACTACGTGGTTCAGTCAGCTGTTAGACCGCATTACATTAGGACAAATAGTATATCCCTCCACCCTTGCAATAGCGAAGTTGCATTGCCCACAGTCAAATATCGCGCAAACTACGTGTACAAAAATATGGTCTACGCGCGCGCGCCATGTAACGCCGAATGCCGATGCCTACTGTATGTCATGAGTATGACTACATTACAAGAATTAAAGAAAAGATGTTCAATTCACTTGCATCCATTCTCTGACTTTGTTGCTCAGTGGGCACGTCTTGGACTTGGACTTGGTAGAAAATGTGTGTTTTAATCTTTGTACATATATGCATGAGAACTGTTATGTCACCTAAATGTCGGATAATAGAAGTACATTTACAAGTTAAAAATCCAATGCAGTAAAGAGAGGCACATAATAAGCTGAAGCTTCAAACCTCAACACCAAAGTAAACCAAAGTAAGTAAGTAACTCCAAAACGAAATAGACCTACTGTAAGCGAAATAAAATCTCTTATTTCTGACAATGTGAGGGGAGAAAACATTTGACATTATCATTGCGCACCCCTTCAGACTTTTTTCAGATTTTTTTTGGCTATTTTGAACCCCACGTAAGTGATGTCTTTTTGCTAAGGGGGGGTTTGACCCAATGACGATGCGAAACATCGTCCATGAGCCACGAAGCGGCGATTTTTTTTTGCTATTTTGAACCCCTGTAAGTGATGTCTTTTTGCTAAGGGGGGGTTTGACCCAATGACGATGCGGAGCATCGTCCAAGAGCCGCGAAGCGGCGATTTTTTTGTTGCTATTTTGAACCCCCGTAAGTGATGTTTTCCACATCACATTTTCACTTGGCAGCCCAAGGGGGGGGGGGGGGGGGGGGTTAAACCCCCTAAACCCCCCGTAGATCCGCCACTGAAGAAGAAGATGATTATTTGGGAAATCATGATCCATGCATGGAGTTATGAGTTTGATACCATCCTAGTGATGTTCTCACATTTGTGACTCATGGTGGAGGTGGAATTTTTCTGCTTAAAATTGATGAATTTCAGATCTAAATCTCTTCTCACGCTTTTTACTAGAATCTAGTCAGGACTAGATCTAGATGTTTTACCAAAATTGTCCCATATCTTGTAACCTCTACTACAGTATGTCAACTTTGTCTCGGGCTACTCTTCTCTCATGGGAAACCTTGCCCTCCTCTTTGACGAACCCGAACCCTAACCCTAACCCCCCCCCCCCCCCCCCCCCCCGAGATAGATTTTAAAATGATAAAGATGCCCAAGATTGTAAGATTTTCCAAAATCATCTAAGGAGCCCATACTGGTAAACTGGTCTAATTTTCTAAATAATCTCCTCCTTTTAAAATGTAAGAGCCATTACCAATTCTATCTTTATTCCTGATGAATATTTCCTTGTAAAAAAGGGGCTTTGGGTATTTTAGTCCTTGAAATGGCAAAAGAGGCACCCTCCAAAAACAAACAAAAAAGTCTTCAAACGGCCCCTGTAAATTTGCATAGAATTCAATAGAAATAAATTACAGTGCTCTTTTCATACTGAAATGGTTGAAAAGTAGCCCCCCCCCCCCCCCAAGATTTTTTTATTTTCCCTGATATTTGCAGAAGGCTGGTTAATACATATTAAAGGCCACAATTTCTTACAGCCTGCCAATTCACTTTGCACTCGCCCTTAAACCTTCTACGTAAGATGACAAGGTTGATTACATGTACATGTAGTGGAGATAATGGAGTTAGTCACTGTCACTCGCAATGGCACAGAACACACCAGTGAACATCACACACAGTCATGTTTAAAAGGATAATAAAGATGTAAATTATTGTACATGTCTGGCATTGGTACATGTGTATGTAGATTGGTCATTGGACTTAATTCCGAGTGCAGGGATAGCCTTTTACTAGCAAGAATGGGATTGCTCATTGATGCACACATCTTATGATATTCATGTCTGACTCATTCTGCCCAATCTAATCTGTTTTCTGGCCATCCTAAAGGATGGCTTTCAAACAGAGCATTTCACAAGTGTGACACTGAGAGACCTTATTTATTAAAACCCTCTGTGTACCAAAATAAATTGTAAGGATTATGGAAATTGTTTAGCTTTTACCCCCTATTCATGTAAAAGCTTGGTTGTAAGATCATTCCATACTTATTTATTGTTTGCAGGAATACAGTCAACTCAAAAGGGTCAAATATGTTATAAGTCGTTTATCTATTTAATTGCTCTTCTATCAGACTTTCATCTGGCTCTACCTTTGACACTGGGCAACTCACAGAATGCATGAATTCACTTATTTACAGCAAGACAGATCAGTTAAAATGATATGGCGTATTAATTACAAACTGTAGTTCTGTAGGTTTGCTTTTAACAGTTCTAAATAAAAACAAAATGTTTACACATTTCATTACTTGCATCTTTATTCAGCTTGTGAAACACGTATTTCACAGTACAGACAGATTTTAAATATTCATTAACAAATCTTTAGTCAAAGTTAAAATTAAAATGGGGAAGTGATTGATTACATGCTTAGTTATGGCATCACCGTATTAACGGTCAAAAGAAAATAAACAAATTCTTGAAATTGCAAATTTAGAAGCCTCAGAGATTATGAAATGTAGGCCGTAAAAGGGAAGCTATTTAAGAAGATTAGGGCCACTTTAGGGAAGTACTAAGTTTGATTAGGGCTGCTAAACGTCAAGTTCAATCCACCCGTTATCAATATCATTCAGTGAATCTCTGAAATTTGAGGATATTTCCTTGGAAGCAAATTTGATTTGATTTTAAAAATATATCCAATTAGGAAATAAACTTAGCGTTGTGTCACTATATAAACATTAAATATTCCCTAATTAGCCTGTGATGTAGCAAAACAAGTTGTCACTTCATCCATTAGTGCTGTGAATAATCAGGCAGATTGTCATATTTGACAAGCACGGCAGTGTTGATGAGAAGAGGCCTTTTTGTAAACATTCCCCAGGCTATGAGATTTTAATGTTCTCAAATAGGCATAAAGAGGATTACATACGATCAGCCTATTGCAGCTACCGTTATATGCACATTTGATGTGAGGTACTTTTTCCCCTTAACCAACCCTCGAAATTAACTTTTTTTGCTGGTGGCCCGGTCGGGCCAGTAAAATTAGTATTTTTCCAATTTTGGTGGCCCGAAACCAAAATCTACTGGCCCGAAAAAAATAAGGAAAAACAAAAGTAAAATTAAAACAATAACCATATTCATAGTTTCAGGGTACTGGGCAATGTTTAGCCTCATTTGTTACTGTATTCCAATGCTCGAAATTATCTTTTTTTCTGGTGGCCCGAAAATAAAATTTACAAACAAAGAAAAACAATGGTCATGACTACTTGGTCATTAATTGGTAAATTATGGAAGTTATGTGTTAAAATTACCACCATCATTAAAGAAATCCATCACTGAATAAACAAAACAAAACCTAGAATCGAGCAGTTTCATCTAAGAGTCATCAACTGATGAAACTAAGCTCTTTTCCATGTACGATTTTGTTATTTTATGGTCCATAAAATCTCCAACACAAAAAAACACACATGGGACTGAGCATAGCTCAGATAACTTTTCAAATCGGGAAATGAAATCACTTAAATCTTTGTTATTTTACAAGCTAAAATAATTCCAAGTAGTCACAAGTCTCTACCTTGTAAAAATGATTCTTTCTAATACCTTCAAAAATATGAATAATGATCCGAAAGATGAAATTATTCCCCTTTATTGACGGTATCGCGGACGGTATCGCAAAGGCAAGCACACTGCACTTTGCAATATGAATGAATGTGACAAGTTAGACATGTGTTTTGATAGGTCTTAGTATGCACACATACTCCCTCTGTGGATTGGTTGTTCTATGTTTATATTCTACATGTTGCAAAGGCTTCCAGGGGGTGTGTGGGAAATTAAGAAAACAGCATAAGCATATGCTTTTACTTTTAGTCATTACACACCTCTGGAAGTTGTTTAATTTTACCATGATTTATCATGCAAGAAGTAGATAATTCAAGGGAGAGTGTTCATATGAGGAAATAGCACATATTTGTAGGCATAAATAAGGATTAATTCAACTAGCGCAAGTGCGCTTGCGACTTTTTATGTCCGTCCTTTTCATTTCTTGCAAATATTTAAATCACAATTAAAGTGTTTTTAAGAGGTGTCAAACTTGAGATTCATATTCCTTGATGTTGTCTTCTTATGGTTTAAACATTTGGTGGCCCGATCGGGCCACCAAACTTTGGCATTTTCATGTTTTTACTGGCCCGACCGCAACTTTTACTGGCCCCGGGCCATCGGGCCTACGCCAATTTCGAGCGTTGCCTTAACACTATATGAGGATGATAATGGTTACCCTCCATCAAAATGTTATTATTTACTAAGACTTTGTGTCAGTAAATACATTATTCTGATTTGATATGGACCTCTATGAAACCCAAATGATTTTTGTGGAAAAGCATAGTACATTGAAACATTCAGTCACATACCATCATGTCCCAACAAAGTATTATTTGACCTTGAATCATGCTCCAAGTTCATTGCTATCAATTAAAACAAGACGCCAGCCTAGATCAAAGTTATGTTACAGTAGCAGTCAACAGACATTCTAACCCAGTTTGATACAAATCATGGATTAGTCATAACTCACTGATTATTTGTTTGAAACTTTGGGAACATACCATTACCGTACAGCAACATGTTATTTGACTTGAAGTCACAGCGTAAATTGCGTACATCACATGTATGACGTATTTAGGGTCACTGTTGTCAAACTTAACGTCATGAAACAAGATACGGTACGTGACTTATCAGAGTTGTGTGACGCTGTGACAGCAGCTGTCGACAGGCATTCTACACATTGTACATTATGTACGTGCATCTCTATTACAGTCCATTATAATATATGGACCTTCTTCGAAAGGCTCGTTCATTATTAGCAAAGTATAATGCACATGAGGGACATGATGAAGTGATACTTGTATTGTTTGACCTTCTAGCGATCACATAGACTGAACACATAGACGCACATAGACACAAATGTTGCACGTAAGGTCAAAGATGTCAAGTGCAGTAATGTCATGAAATGAGATGCCTGCCAAATACAAAGATATATATATGACAGCGCCAGTCCACAGACATTCTATCTCCTATGGATTGTCAGTCGTCAATCGTCTTGAGTTATCAGCCGGGAATGTCTTGTTGAGGATAGGAGTGAAAGTGTACATTGTATTGTCTGGAGGTGAAGATAAGCTTGAAACAACGACGACGTTGTGAAGTATTGCATCAGGGAGGTGGTGGTGATATTGCAGGATATTGTGACTGGTTGGTGTAGATGGCTTCTTGCTTGCAGTCATCATGTTGTGTAAGTTGTTGATCAATCCCTGGAATGCCAGACAGTTCTGATTGGTAGCGAACAGTTATTCATGTGTGTTGTTTTATTTAGGCCTGGGCTGGCATCATCTGGGTGTGGTTAATACCATCGTTATTAAAATTTCAGATTTTTTTTGAAAACTTTAGCTTTTGTATTGAAAATTTGCTTCACTTGTAGTGTGGTTCCAAGTCACATATTGCATGTAGGACAGAAAGAAAGTCTGTGTAAAGAATATCAACTATGGCAGTACACGGTCAACAATTTGTCTGATTGGAATAGTAATGCAAAATATTTGCTGAGGAGGATTGTGAAGTGGGGTGAGATGGTTTATGGATTATGATTATGGTCTATGACCACAACTTTTGAGATGATGTGCATATGGACAGATTTGTGGCAAATATGCAAAAGGAAAACCCTAAAATCATGAATCGATTTCCAGTAGAGAAATGGGAAAACCCCACATTTGTCCAACTCCTTTAATCCAAGGGAGTAGAGAGGCACTGTCAGGGTTTCACAGAGTACATTACATTATAAAGGCACTCATCATGTCTTGCAGACATGTATGCCTTGCAAATTGATTTTGTAAAAAGTGTAGTACTACGTTTTAGCGGGCGAAAAAGCAATGAAAATGTTATCTTGACTGAAAAAATTATATTCAGGCAGGCGAGCTGGAAAATAGTGCCTACAAATTCTCTGATCTACAAGTAAATATTACTTTACAAGCTTTTGTACATCATTCATGATAAGAATTCTGTACATGTTTAGTGAATTAAATAGAAAATAAATGATGACAATGAAATCAATGATTACATGACAAGTTTGTTGTGACATAGTAACCATAAAATACACAGATTCATACAGACCTGTGACCTGATCACCTGTAATACTGCATTGAATTTGCTTGTCAGAATTTGTGGTTGGATATATTTGTACACTTGTGTATGTGCACCTGCACTCAACATCCCATGTGCTATTTATGGAAGGTCTGTACTCTTCTAGTGTGACACATGTGATCCATAACCTGAGTAATTCGGAAATGTTATCCACTTTACATAGAAGCCTTAGAAGGGACTTGTAAATGGTAAAATATGCAGGATTTGTGGTTGATGATATCTCCTATTTGATAGTCTTACTGAGGAAATGAGCCCTTACTCAGAGACTGATGTTGTGGTCAATGTCACATGAATTTTCAATTTCATGGACGATAATAAATTATCAGAGCAAAATTGTGATATGATTTTCTGAAGGCTAAGCATTTCTTTCTAACCGGATAAAACCAAATTGATATTGCACTTCAACATAGTTTTTCTAAGGTTATGATAGTGGGTAATTTATGGGTATTTGTACAATCAATTACAAGTAATATACCAAATAGATTGATTTATTAATCAATTGATTGTATGATATAAACCTTTATGTAACATGGCCTAGTATATGAGCAACTCTTTTTTTGTTGGAAAATTTCCTAAGGAAAAAGGAATTTTGCATTTTTTCAATCTTTTTTAAAATTACGCTTGTATTTTATTTCTTGTTAAATATATTGAGACACTGTTCATGAAGCAAAAATATGTGAAATCTTTGTTGTGTCAGTGAGGTGATCTTTGTTGTTATTTATACTACAGAATACTATGTAGTTTGACGCAATGTACATGTACACAGTTTAGACCTATTTTTTCACCCAGTGCTATTTAAAAAAGCAGTTTCATTTGGTACATGTAACATGCATTGTGAAATGACGTAAAGTTACAGCTTGAGTGAACACATTGTCCGTTGTAGTCTGACAGTGCATGCTATGGTAGCTTCTTTGTTATTCTATCATGCATGACAAATACTCAGTTGTGTACAGAAAGTACTGTGGAGCCACTCACTATTTTGTTTGAGAAAATTTGAATACTAAACTACTACTACTAAAGTATAGAAAAGACGAAAATACATTTACAAGTCTGGCAAGTCAAATACAGATGTGAAAAGTAAAAACTCGCAAACGTAATGTGAAATTGTAAATGAGTGTCAGTTTCTAACTAGTTAGTACAGTGTACATATACATGTAGCTTCATGTAATTGAATTAAAGAGAAATTAAGAAGACTTTGCAAGTCTTTTAGCTTTTATTTTTTCATCATAATTGCTAGGCAATACATTAAGTTGGAATTTTGGATATCCACTGGACTGCTCAGTTTCATAGCACTTGAATTTAGATCTTGCCTGTTCCATCACCAAATTCCTCAGATGTTGTGATGCTGTGCACAGGTATGATTACAGAAGAATACATAATGTAGAGACTTGAGAGTGCATGGATGCATTCTAACATACACTGTATGCATACACCTGTACAGGTTTACAAATAGAGAGGCGTACATTACATGAAAACAACATTCCAGTATTTGTGTGTTGCATGTTGAATGCCACACAGTGCTAATGTGATGTGGACTGGCTTCTCCTGATGTCACAATGTCAAGACAGTCATCCGTTATTCCATGATAAACAGTTTCATGATATTTTATCTTCCCCTTTGGGTAAAAAAACGTCAAAATGGAGGAGGTCGAAGATCAAATGTTGATTTTATCAGACTCAGTTCTATGAATTCATATACGTATGACCCACCTACACTGTACACTGTATAAACATGAACAAGTTTATCTATATTTTCTGTGATAATGAACACCAGTTAAAGGGGTAGTTTAGTTTTGGTAAGGCTGAACTTTAGTAGCCAAAACCTGCACAGTAACATTATAAACTGATAGTTATAACTCCACCATGCTCGAAAGGTATACAAAATTACAAACAACTAAGTAAAAAGCCTGTTATCATTTTAAAAAGAGCCATTTAAACACAAGAGGGCGCTTTTTAAAAAGGCATTGGTTTCAACCATTTTTCATACAAAATTATGCATGTGATGTTTTATTGATATAATGATTAAATAGAGAGATCATCAACAACTATTTAAAAAACGCTTTTGAAAATTTTTGAAAAAGTGCAAGCATTTTTTTCTTTTTTTTTCTAAAAATCATCTAATTATTTGGGCCCCAAATAATTATAAGATCAGATCTATTTATTGATATTTCAGCCGTTTCTGGGTCGATTTTGACCAAATAGTTTATTCTGCCATTAAAATTGCATGTTCTCTCAAATTCGACACTCAGTTTTTCATTACCTCACAAAAAAATTGTGATGTGCAGCGCCCTCTCTACCAAAACTAAACTACCCCTTTAAATTATGTTATTTTTGTATAAAGTGGGTCATGCATTTACATGTACAAGTTTTGCATGTTTTAAGAATGGCCCAATGTTAGCAAGTGAAGTTGATTTCTGTACTTACTTGTTATTTATGAAAATGCATACAATAGCTATAAATGCAATCTCCTTAAAAAAATTCTGTAAATTTATGCAAATGAAACGTGTGAGAATGCATTGCTTAATGCTTATGCAGCGCTATAATTCCATTGTCAAGAACTTCTGATTTTGTTTATAAAGTTGGTGAAAGTGTCCAATTCATATGGCAAATGGGCAATTCCACCATAACGGAATTACATTCAGAGACGTTTTTTGCTCATTATTTCATTCCCTGCGCAATATTCTCATGACTTAACTAAATTTTGATACTTATATAAGTTGCACGGGTAACCAGGCTACAACATGATAGGGAAATGGTTTTATATCTTCCATGTGTTGTTGCACACTAGACCAATATGTGTGACCGTAACGGAATTACCGGAGAATGGAGTTTTTTTTTTGTTACAAGTTTGCGTTGAGTTTCTCTGAAATATAAGACACTTTGAAACTGATTTTATGTATTTTTTCTATCTTGATAATGTCAACTTCATTTTGGAACAAGTACGTGCATAAACAACACAATGATAAGTTCACAAATTCACTTTTTGGAAAAAAGACCACTGTAACGGAATTACACAAATTTGTAACGGAATTACATCTCTGAAAGTTACAAGGAAAACTCAATTATTTTGCACTCAACTTTTCTTACATGCTAATGCAAACATCAAGGCTATCTAGCACTTGAATATAAACCATAATTTGACATATCTGTAAAGCAATTTTTTAACTTGTTATGTGTAAAATAAATGAAAATATGGCCAAAATACAAATAAGAGTGAAATTTGAAAAAAATATTGCTAAAATCCAGCTTTATTTCGGTTTATTTTCAGCTTCATATTAGTAGGCAAGAAATTAAAAAGGATTGCATCAATTTAATGAAAGAAAAATCCTAGGAACTATGTCCACTAATGTGTGTAACGGAATTACACAACTTAAGCAGTGAAATCAATTTTTCCACAAATCAGTACATGAACAACAAAGAATTCACATTTTAGCTTCAATACTTTTCAAAAATCAATAATTTGACAATAATAACCATATTTGAAGAAAAAAAAAGCAACATTTTAGAATTTTTCCTTTACTTCAAGAAAAATGGTTAAATTGTGAGAAAAAAAAAGGACTACATTATGTGACATGCTAAATAACTGCAAATAATCAATATCAAGCAACATTTAAACAATTACAAATCACAAACAGGTCAAATCATTCAACTTTCAATGCTATAAAGCCTCGTAAACTTCCTGAATATTGGAAATCTGTGTGAATGGAAATGCATTGTGAATGGGTAATTCCACTGTTACAGAATGACAAATAAGTGATTTTTAGCTCTGTTTTCTTAATCATATTTAAAATTCCTTTCACTTTCACAGTTTTTAAAACTTTAATAACTGGCAGGGGTACTAGAGGTACAACAGAACCCAAGATTGTTACAAATCTATAACACTGTAGCGTCCAGAGCCCAAAATACAATCATAACGGAAAGGGGTCTTTCATTCAACACTAACTATGTAATGATTTTCTGCAAAAGCTACTTAACCACAAAAAATTCTTCATTGGTAATAAAAACTTATCATTTAAGTTACAAACTTGAATTTGGTAAATCTTTTTTTAACCTCTGAAATTACCTTAAGACAAACGAATGTCACTGTAACGGAATTACGCCTGTGAAATCCACCCATGAAAATGCAATTTCTTGGTTACATTTTTCTGCTTTTCTGCTTATAGTCATTAGTAAAGAATGTGTATGCATTGTTCATCACAAGCTCTTACATAAGGACCAGAACAAATCCTGAAGTTATGTGTGTGCGTAACAGAATTACAAGAAAATCAAGATTTGTTATATAAACTCTTGTTATATTTTAAAATTATTCTTTAAAAAATTCATCCTAAATTGATCTTAATTTACTCTCAAATCAATTTGGAATGCGTTTTCATCCATTCCATGAAATACGTGTATAGATGTATATCGGATATTAAACGTGTATGATCCTCAAACAAAAAGTTGGCATATAAAATATAAATATGGAATTGCCAAAAATGAAAGACACCTTTAGGAATTCCCATTTGAAAATGCAAATACTTTGTACATCATTCTTCTTTGATCTGCATACAGAAGCACACTGAACACTCAATGTATTCTGACTTTATGATAATGAATAAAAACATGTGTATCTTAACCTGTATTATGTTTAGTTTTGAATATCTTGAAGCCTATTCTGTATTTATGTTTAATTGTATGTGCTTCAGTTTAATACAAATTTACATAATTAATGATGAGTTATGAGCCTTTAACTGATCAATGATATTCAAATCTACATACAATTACAAAATTATTAATATTAAATCTCCTTGAAAGTTGAAGGTATGATTTATATCTTAAAATACATGAATGTAAATTAATGTGAGAAAATAAATGTAGCACCAGTGTCATACTAATCACTGGATATTTAAAAAAAAATTGTATTGTTTTTGTTTTTCCCTTTCTAAAGTACAAACATGAATCTGCTGCATCTTCATAATTTCAGTCAAGTGGTTCTTGCTGGAAACTAATTTAATGATAGAACATTATCATCTCTATTATGTTCATGGAGAGATTAGAGAAATTATCTATCGTGTATCAATTTAGTTAAATCACCATTGATGCAATATGAAGCATGTGGGTACAATGAGTCACATAAAGTAACATTGTACAGTACTTGTATAATGACGTATTGTCTACATGGCTACAGTTCATGCTATTTAAAGGGTATTTCTACATTGAGAACAGGAAAATTTTTTATTTTCAGCAATATCATTCAATACCTTACAAACCATGTGCGTGTAATTCCGTTACGTAACGGAATTACTAATACCGTTACACCAATTTTGGAAAAAGTAGTGACATTATTTCAGAAAATTATGTTGGAAGTTCTTGGGACTGTGGTGAAGGAAGAGAATTCACAATGACATGACTAAAGAACAAGTAATAAGATATTGAGAAAAACTTATTACGTTTTATCATAACGGAATTACGATAAAATATGCATAGATTTTAAAAATTTCTCAAAAAAAAAATGCAATGAAGTTACTGCCCATGCTTTACAATTTGTGATTGTTGCTACATTGTATGGAAAATATGAGAAAAAGAGCTGAAACAATCATTGAATTAAAAGATTCACTTCATTTTCATGAAATGAAGCTGATTTATGAATAAAAGGTCATACATTTCTGTTCAATTCAAGCAGAAATATTTTCAAAACCAATAGAGCTATACACAAATGGTTTTCAGTTTCCTAAAATTCAAGTTTTCCTCTATCGATAACAGTTTGATTTAGGGAAGATTGCTCAACTTTGAGATGTGGTGTTTTTGCCTTCTCTCATACGGAATTGCCCAAATGAGGCCATGAGCTGTTAATATTAATCTAAACCCTTGTAGAAGGTTCTTAGCAAACTTAAACCCCATCTTAACTGGGAGAAATAGATCTTACCTCGATGTCATCCGAGCGAAATCTGGATAAGAAACAGTAGGGGGTCTGGTCGTAAAACATGGGGTGAGCCTTCATCAGGCTCATGGCCGCAGTCTTAACCAGCCATCCGCAAAATCCTCACTCGGGTAAGTTACTATAGGGCAAGTCCAAGGTATTTGTTCCCAAGGGGGTACATTTTCATATTCACCCAATTGAGTGAAACTTGATGTCATTTTAAAGCTAAGATATTGAATTTTAATAATTTGAAAACAAAAATTAAAAACTTGTCTCCAATAAGTAGTAATAATCAAATATATTTGTATAATATGTAAATAGTCGTAACACGCGGGACATCTGAATTAAAGACAAATTAAATCATATTTAAAATGCTTTTAATGATTCTTTACTTATTATTGGCTTGACCTGATGTCATTACCAGAAGGAAGTTGGATTATAATTTTCAGCTTGTTATCTCATTCAATATGCATATTAGATGCGTTCCAAAATTAGCATGTCCCACGTGTTACATTTTTACATCTTATTGTTTCGATTACTCGTTAATCAAAAGGTTTATTTTTCTGAAACTCTACAAAGTTCTAATTTACCTTGGGGGACATCCATAACATAGCAACAAAAAGTTATCACATTTACCTAATTAGCATAAATCAATAATTAGATTTTGTAACGCGCGGGACATTTTGTAACGCGCGGGACAATCTATACAGTAAAGCAATGGGTTTTTGAAAATCTTGTTTTGGCCTATTGGCTTATTTACGATCATTCCGTAACACGCGAGGAAATTTGCCTGCCACTTAACAAGTTTTTTCTATGAAGTCTTGCGCAACTTTTGAGACCAAATTCGTGACAAACATTTGTACCCTTACAAAGGCACATGACTTTTTCGAAGTGGAAGTCAATCTGGAAATTGCATAATTTTGTGATTTATGTACAATTCCTATGGAAAAAGTGTTTTTTCATAGGATAGAAAAAAACTCAATAATTTCTCATTTTAATCACTGCAAATAATTAATTTTAGGATAAAAATTGTTTGACAGTGGTGAATAATTGATTACTTTTTTAAAAAGATGTAAAAATGGAAGTTGAAAAACAAAGAAATACATAAGAATTTCCCAAAACAAAGAAATACACAAAGAAAATATTCGCTTTTGCAACTTTTGTTTTTAAATGTTGTTAGGAAATGTCATAAAGAACATTTATGCATAAGATGAGCATTTTCCAAGCACAAATTCTTGATATATCTATAATAAGGGCAAATTGGGGGGTGGGCCTATGTAAAACGCATGGTAGAAAAATGTCCCGCGTGTTACATGTCCCGCGTGTTACAATACAATCTTTTTTCAAATTGATCCTGTGTGAAACTCTAAAGCTTTGAGATGATGAAATTTCATATTCTGGTAGAGCACAAGATGCACATTAAGACCATACCAAGCATGTTTTGATATTGTATATAAATTCAGAGGAATTCACATTCAAAGTCAAAGTTTAAAAATACCAACTTTCTCTGGTCCCGCGCGTTACGCTAGCAAAAAGTTGCATAAATTATTAATGCATGGGGAATTTCATTTTTTTTTTTTGCCGTTTGATAGAATTTGCTCTAAAGCATCTAAAATGTAAAGCAAATTGGTGTTTCAATATTTCTTACAAGAGTAAGCTCTCTTTATCGCTCTGATGTCCCGCGCGTTACAGTTACAAAATAGCTTGGACTTGCCCTATAACAACTGCACCTCCCTCTTCACGATCAGCTGGCGCGGCACGCGAGTATCGGCGTGCGCTGTGTACGTTAGCACTGACGTGATCTACCCGGGTATCGTTCCGCGCACGTTTTAACTGGCCGTTTATCAGGATGTCGTACGGACGTTACCGCGATATCACCCTGGCCCGGTGAAACTCACCCCGATGTCGTCCTGATGTTATACCGATTGGAGCGTCTTAACTGGAACGGTGTAGGATCTCATCCGGATAACATCAGGATGTTACCTCAACTATTTTTTCCGGTTAAGACGGGGTTTTCAGGAAGGAGAGTGTTTTCAATCATATTGTATTTAATTTTCCCCTAAATCTGAGATTAAGAATGTATGGCCTACTGTATATTAAACTCTGCATCACATTCCAAAATATTTTCCTTGGCTGCATGCCCCTGGGCCGGGCAAGCAGAGTTATGAAGTAAAATTGGTACATTGTTGATAGTGAGAGGAATTTCATGTAGTAAAAATAAAATCATTTGGGTACTCTGGGCAATTTCTAGTTTATGTAGCCCCAAAATGCTTAAAGAACCCCCAAATCACAAACCAGCTTACAAATTATTATGGAGTTCATTACAAAACAATTTTCATAACCACATGTATCGCTCTTTTAGTGCTGGCAAATTTGAAAAGCAAAGCTCCCTAGAATTTTGCAACATTTGATTTTTTCCCCTGGAATTTCATGAATAACTTCCTTTGGCGGAAGACTCACATCCCACTATAGTTGCTGTTACTTCTTGGCTTCCCCCACGTAGCACACTGACAGCTTGGCACCTCTCTTTGAAAGAGAATCAAATTTGGGCCAAATTTATCAGTTCACATCAGATATGGGGCTAAAAATAGGCACCGGTAGGTGAAAGGGGGAGAACCGTTCCCCTGTAAAGACTAGGTGAGTCAATCATGATGTACCCTTTTCATATTATTTGGCAACTGCTTTTTCAACCTACAATGTAGAAGTGCTGTAACTACATGTACATCTATTAAAGGGATCTAGTAACTTTGTTGAGATGTGCAAAAACTGATGAATGGTTGATGCAATGTATACTGTTGTTATCTCATATGTCCTCAGGGTATTGTGTGAAAATTTCAGGTCAAATGGACAATGTATGGCCAAGTAATGAGCGAAAATGCAAAGTGATATTGGGTGATATTCACCAACTCACTGCATTCACTTTGTACAGGGATGAAAATCTCGCCCGGAGATTTTCTTATCTAAATACTTCAATCATACATATCTTTGTAATGAAAGGGAAATTTGAAAAACCGAAAGCTGTCCCATGATTTTATTGTTAATACGAATACAACAAGGTATAAAGGAACCGCTAGAATTACAATTTTATTTTGAGGATTTGGACAATGTTACTAAGTCCCTTTAAACGCTAGAAAGTGACACGTTGGGCCAAATTTTCAGGTCATACCAGATATAGGGCTAAAAATAGATACATGTAGGCACCGGTAGGTGAGAGGGGGGGGGGGGGGGGAAGAATTGTTCCCTGTAAAGGCTGCATGAGTCGATCATAATGTACCCCTTTCATATTATTTGTACTGTATCAATCTGCATTACAAGTACATGTATGTGTGTACTTGATTTCAACTTGGCCTTTCTCAGTGAAATTTTAGGAAGCGGCTTTTTAGCTGAATTTATCAGTTCATATCAGATATGGGACTAAAAATAGGTACCGGTAGATAAAGGGGGGACAACCGTTCCCTGTGAAGACTGGGTGAGTCAATCATAATGTGCCCCTTTCATATTGCATATATTGTATCTGAAAAGGATAGGCCTCAATCTTCCTTTCCATATTACAATATAGTGCTGATACTACTTCTAATCTATATATACTTGATTTCGACTCAACTTTTCTGTGAAACTTTAGTTCAAAATGATATTTGATTTGAGTGTTTAAATTAAGTTTTGACACTTTCTCATAAATCCCTTTCATGTCCATTGAGTGTTCTACATGTACATGAATATGGTTCATAACAAATTTATTACAGCTTAATTGATTACTAGTACATGTGAAATATAATCTCTTCAATATATTCAACATCCTTCTGGTGGATAATGCATTGTAATTTGAGAAATATTTTTTGCATCCAATCTTCATTCTCTTCACGATCGAAAAAATGGGAGGAACTGACTTGTAAAATGTTGTCACAAGCATCTACATGACTATAGTGTTCACTTTCAAGTGTACAGGAAAGTATTACAGACTTAGAACCTAGCCCGTTTCCCCCTGAGGTACCAAGGCGCATTAATTACATGAGAGTTTCACGAGCCTGCCACAGCTACTGTACGAACTTAGGAAGGAAAATAATATTGGCAATAATATAAAGACCAAGGGTGGATATGAAATGATTGTCTTGGGAAATTGAGACCTCCCGTAGTTATGCCTTCTGGATTTGTTCATGGTCTTGAAATATGCTACCACCTCCTGTGCACGCGTCATTTTGAACCAGCTACTTTCTCTCTAATTACGGGCTGTTCACACCTATTAAACAACATTGATAAATGTCACTCCAATCAAGGAATTATTAATTTCCTTGCTCCAATAAAAAGCTCTGTTTGAATGCTGAGAAATTTATCAGAGAAACAGCTATGATATCGGACAAAGGTCAGTGCCAACCTGACCAATGACAGAGTGCTGGATTAGCTGGTCCAGAGAATTAGCTTGGTGTGAAAATTCCTTTTAAAATCATTAGTCCAGGTAATGCTTGCAATAATCCTTTTGGTATTTTTCAGAGTCACACCAGTTAAAATCATTCTGAAAGTGGTACAGGGCATAATACATGTATTAGAACTTGGATGTCTTCCCATTCACTCCAGTGACAAGTGTGCATTCTGTCAACATGCACATTGTCCAGTGAGACTGAGTGAGAAGGGCATCAAGTCAGTTTTAGGTCAATTTGAGTTCTAAATCCCATCTTGTACATTTAGGTCATGGCCTCTCCTATATCAAGCCAAATTTTCAGATAAATATATATAATTTTGAGAATTTTTATGAAATCAATAAAAAGAGAGCTACATGTAAATTGGGTTCCTACAACGCTCCCAAACTTTTAACATGAATATCTCTGAATATACAAAAACTGACTTTGTGCCCTTCTCTTTCTCAACCTACGACATTGAAATACAATATTGACTAGCAAAGAAACTGATGAATAAAAGATGAAAACATAGCCCGGTACTACAAGTCAGTTATGAATATTGAACATATATTTGAGAATGTGTGAACATACCTACTATGCCTGACATTCATATTGTTCTCTCTTCCCGGGGCTATTTTCTCTCACAGTTCAAATCTTAGTGTGGTGCCAGTTTTGGTTGCTGGTTTGCATCCTCATCTTACTTCAGCTTTGCCTCTTTGACCGAGCACCTACATACATGTACATGTACATGTACCTCACACTGCAAAAAGTTTACTCTTATTTTTCAGAGAAATATTTCCATAGGTGCTTGATTTGTTAGTTTCTTATGATAGTGTTTAGTTTCTGCAATCAATTTTGTGCCCACAGCTCGCTACAAAATACCAAAATGTTGAAAATAAAAGGAGAAAAAAGGAATATAAGTGAGTGCTACAACATGTATTCTCCATAGACCCAAGCCAGAGTATTTTGGGAACCAGTCTTTGAACGGGTTAAATACAGTGGTTCCCACAAAGTTCTTTAGGAAAAGATGCTCTGCAAAGGCCTACCCAATTTTGCAGAAGACCAAAGAACATAACTACAAACTTGTCTTGAAACAAAAAAACAATAGTGCTGCCAGAATACCAGTCTCGTTTCCCATTATTTTATTTTGCCCAGTCAAATTGTGCACTTGGTACATGTCAAAATCTTTATGACTACAAGTTACAACACTTGCCTGCTGTATATGACATTATGCAGTTTGATAGTTGGTATAGTAATTGTATCTGGCCAATGGGGGAGGCTGTACTGGGGCTGTGCCAGTAGTTAGAGACCAGACTTGACCTCACTGTGGTGAAAGGAAAAGTCTCACTGGGAGCACATCAATCTGTAAAACAGATGTTGATGATGCTAATGAAAAGAGGCAGAAATTTGTTTTACCATTTACAAATTTGATGTAGCTGCGGCTTGTACTTGTAGTTTTCAGAACGTCTTTGTGCTTGGTAATGACCAATACAACATATGGCCATGTAAACTTCTGACCCAGACAACCCAATTATAAGGCATATGTTTTGATGTAGGTACATACTAGAAGTACATTATATCATGAACTTGCTATCCGTAATTTATGCAAAAGTTTTATCACAGCCACATTGTACAATGTGTCATGATCTGTTCAAGTACTTCCAGCTCCATGTATTTACAATGTATAGTATACATTTACAAAAAGTAGTTACAAAACTTACCTTAATACCTTATTAATAAGTTACCTTATTAATGTTTAGAACCAGAAATACATGTATTTCACAAAAATATGACAATGTAATTTGTCATATTGTTATACAATTTTCCGATTGGAGAATATTTCCTTGTCTGAGTTCAAAATATACTGCCAGTATATTTTGAAAATGAAAATTACATACATACTGTACAAAAACAACAATAAACAAACAACAATTTATGCATGGTATTGTGTACAGGTCTGTAGCAAATGAGATGTCTACTTCATACTCTGTAGTCTGTGTGCATGAAGGCATCGGTAGGATGTCTTTCAGGTGCAATTAATTGGCTTGCTCATTCTGATGCACACATGCATGCACGATGACATGACTGGCTAAAAATAACTTTCATCATTAAAAGGCATGTTCAGTTCCATGACAGTAAGAGCATAATAGGGTACATGTACAGGGCTTAGCGGTGGCCCGGGTGCCAACGGCCACCTGAAATTTCATTTGGCCACTAGAAATAAGCTATTGGCCACTAACTGATTAGGTTCTACAAAACACAAGCCAATGGTAACAATATATTTAATGTGTAATTTTGGCCACCTGAAAAAAAAGTTAAGGGAAAGCCCTGATGTACATGTACATGTAGCAGTACATACTGACAATGCTCGATCAGCAAGCAATATTGGCCCTGGCCCACTGGCCTGCTGGCCCATGGCCCGGGGGCCCATTCCATGATCTGAAACCACCCCAAATTAGTGTTGGATCAATAACTTTTTTCATGAGAGCCAAATTTGACTTTACTAACTGGGCAACCAAATATAATTTGGAATTTTGTCTTTGTTTTGGATGCCACCCTAATCTGGTTTCGGGCCACCAAAACTGGATTAAATGTAGTCCAGATTTGACTTGCCCAACAAGGCCAGCATGAAAAGGATACATTTTTAGTCATGTTGTACTGCATACGAACTGTAGAATACTTTAGTAGAGTTATTACATACACCCCTTGAGTGAACAATGTGTAGTGAGTTTGAAATCAACTCTGTGGAAAAAAACATTTTAAAAGTAGAATTCTTGGTAGTAATTGTAGTCTTCCCTTTTTCAGATTCAGTGACAAATATGGGCATTGGACAATGAATCTCAGATTTCTTATCCCTACTTTACTAGGCACAACTACATCTGAAATGTACTGATACTTGTAAATTTACACTAAATGTAATCATTTCGCATTCCAGCAAATTAAACAGCCATGCCAGAGCATCTCATGATCACAGACCCTCCCCCTGTCATCTGACCTAAACAGAGTTTGGTCTTTGTAGTGTTGTACATGTATGTGCCTCACAACAGACGTCTTGAAATGATGTGGTGTAAGGTGCAGAGAAGCATTGAGTACACAGCACTGATGTCTGCCAGATTATGACTTGTTGGCCTGCATTGTACTTAGATTTTGTAAACTAAGTTAGTGCTAGTGGATGCATTTTTAAAAATCCTGTACAGTGTAAGACTACACATTTCCTTTGAATAAAAGGATTGTGATAAAATAGGATTGGGACAAGGAGAAGGTGCTAGAAATTTGTCTAACATTTTGGAAGAAGCAGATCATAATCTCATATCATATGGATATAAAATGGTGAGTTAGCCTGTAGAATACAGAAAAACATACATGTATTGATTTATTATGCATGCTTCATCATTTATGATGTTTGTTAGTGCAAGTTTTACATTAATTTATTTTGATAGTGGACCAACATACATGTATACTTTCAATCGATTCAATCAAAATTGAATTGGACATGATTGGTTGCAATTTCAGTGCATTGCCTTTTGGCCAGAATAAGAAATACACATAGTACTTGTGGATGCGCATGTACCTATACTACAGTAAGTACATGAATACTGTACAAATACAACAAAAATACTTTGTATTTGTATTTGTAGACAAGGCTCCAGCTCCCTGCATCTTGATTGAAGCCAATCGAGCCATGTTTGCTCTGTACACAGACTGGCATGACTTGGGAGTTACGGAGCTCATCCATGCCAGTGTGTCTAGGAATTCAATTTACTTGAGCAGGCAGAGCAGCAAATAAGTATGATGGCTTCCGCGACTCATTTGCAAACCACATAAAAATGACCATAAATACCAAGAACCAAACAAATAGGCATTACATAGAGGGCCTACAGAGCATTGGAATTCAATTTACTCATCCAAAGTGTGATATCTTCCTCTGCTCGTTATAATCATTACCATTTTGTATTGATTTTTAAGAAGATGCTTACAAATTTTGTTTACTGTAGTCTGATCTATGTAATCCTATTCGTACACAGTATAATAAAGTGACTTTTTTGTAAAAAATCTAATTATTCGAGCTACAAATTTGCTAAATGGGAGTGGGGGGGGGGGGGGGGGGGGTACTCACGTATATTGGGTATACGGGGATGTGCCGCTGGGAAGGGTGACTTTTTCAATAAAGATCCTTAGACATGGGTCCCCTTTTCACAAAAAAAAATCCTTAAACATGGGTCCCTTTTTAAAATGTCCTCTCTTTTATCCGGGATTTTGGGATTTGCCGATGCGAAATTGCACAAATTTTCAAGCTCGCTACGCTCGCTAAAAGAAACCACGAAATTTGCGGGAAATACACAGCGAACATGCGACGCCGGCGAAAAAAAATCCCTAGACATGGGTACCTATTTACAGCAAAAGGACCCTTAGATGTGGGTATGGGTTCGGAGGTCTCAGCCGCACACCCCCGTCCGACTATAATCTGAGTACCCTCCCGGGCCCTGTATTAACTTCATAGGAATTTAAAAAACTAGTAAGGAACAGGTTACCGTAAATCTCCGTGTATAACACGCACTCGTGTATAAAACGCACCCCCAACTTTTTTTTAGACACCCTGTATTTTGTTTTAGACACCCTGTAGTGCTGTTGGAAAATACCACTGGTCTAGCATTCATCAACATATACATTTTCTCACATAAAAAATGGGGTTAGGGTTAAAATTAATTTTTTTAAATTTTTTTTTTGGCTGTACCTGTGTATTTATAAGATGCACCCCCCACTTTGAAAATGTTCTGACAGAAAAAAAGTGTGTCTTATACACGGAGATTTACGGTACTTGAAGGTGGTATCTTTTTTTAGACATACCGTAAAACTCCGTGTATAAGACGCACCCGTGTATAAAACGCACCCCCAACTTTCACACCCTGTATTTTTTTAAAAGACCCTGAAGTGCTTTTGGAATGCTTATACCACTGGTCTAGGGCATGCCAATAGCTTAATGTTGAATGTAGCATTCATCAACATCATTTTTTCACATAAAAATAGTGGTTAGTACACAAATTGCACATTTATTGAGCAGTAACTCTGGTGCTCATAAATATTCATATTCATATTCATGAATATTCATGAGCACCAATACTCACTAAATATAATGCAATTTTCTAAATTTACTAACAACTATTTTTAATTATGAGCAAAATTTATAACCACTGGTTAGAAAATTGCATATTGAATTAGTACTGCTGCTCACGAATGTATGAATATTCATTAGCAGCAGTATTACTGCTCAATAAACTTGCAATTTTTACATCTGTAACCAAAAATTTGTGTGTGAGAAAAAGGTAGATCTTGCTGAATGCTACAACTGACAGCAAGCTCTTGTCATGCCCTAAACCATGTGTATACACATTTTTTTTTTTTTGTTGTTGCTATACCTGTGTATAAGACGCACCCCCCACTTTGAAATTTTTCGGACGGAAAAAAAGTGTGTCTTATACACGGAGTTTTACGGTACCTATTAACCAATATAAGCCAGTGACTGTTCAATGACATTGTCCAGCACACCTTAGCCTAAGGCCAGTGCTAGGCACTTAGAGTATGGGAGACTGGATGACCATTGCAATGTGTCATGACTCATCTTAGGCTGTCCCTGCAACTCACCTTATCTCATAAAACTGAAGCTCTACCAATACCCCTTTCACACTGATGTAAAACTTCAATATCTGATAGAACTCAAGCTCTACAAATACACCTTTCACACTGATGAAAAAAAAATTAATTTTATGGACGTGAGGCTGACTTTGATTCTAAAGTGAGACACCAACATAATTTAGCAACAAAATTGTCCTGAGCCCTAATTGCATTTCAAACAGAGGCAAAATCAGGTCCTATCATTATAGCTTAATTGTATCCCCCGAACCACTTCGGGGGATACTATGGATTTGGCCTCGTCGCGCCGCCGCCGCGTCCGCCGCGTCCGCCGCGTCCGCCGCGTCCGCCGCAGAGATTTTCTTGTGAACGCTCTACAGGTCCGAGTTCTTGTCCGATCATTTTCTAATTTGGTATGAAGGTGTATTAAGGAAAGAGGATGAAGCCTATTGATTTTGGTGTGGGGCGGAGTCCTGGTTGCCATGGTAACCATGATATAAAGAAATAGTTAAGATTACCTTGTGAACGCTCTACAGGTCCGAGTTCTTGTCCGATCATTTTTTAATTTGGTATGAAGGTGTATTAAGGAAAGAGGATGAAGCCTATTGATTTTGGTGTGGGGCGGAGTCCTGGTTGCCATGGTAACCATGATATAAAGAAATAGTTAAGATTACCTTGTGAACGCTCTACAGGTCCGAGTTCTTGTCCGATCATTTTCTAATTTGGTATGAAGGTGTATTAAGGAAAGAGGATGAAGCCTATTGATTTTGGTGTGGGGCGGAGTCCTGGTTGCCATGGTAACCATGATATAAAGAAATAGTTAAGATTACCTTGTGAACGCTCTACAGGTCCGAGTTCTTGTCCGATCATTTTCTAATTTGGTATGAAGGTGTATTAAGGAAAGAGGATGAAGCCTAATGATTGTGGTGTGGGGCGGAGCCCTGGTTGCCATGGTAACCATGATATAAAGAAATAGTTAAGATTACCTTGTGAACGCTCTACAGGTCCGAGTTCTTGTCCGATCATTTTCTAATTTGGTATGAAGGTGTATTAAGGAAAGAGGATGAAGCCTATTGATTTTGGTGTGGGGCGCGGTCCTGGTTGCCATGGTAACCATGATATAAATAAATAGTTAATATTACCTTGTGAACGCTCTACAGGTCCGAGTTCTTGTCTGATCATTTTCTAATTTGGTATGAAGGTGTCTTAAGGAAAGAGGATGAAGCCTTTAGATTTTGGTGTGGGGCGGAGTCCTGGTTGCCATGGTAACCATGATATAAATAAATAGTTAATATTACCTTGTGAACGCTCTACAGGTCCGAGTTCTTGTCCGATCATTTTCTAATTTGGTATGAAGGTGTCTTAAGGAAAGAGGATGAAGCCTATTGATTTTGGTGTGGGGCGGAGTCCTGGTTGCCATGGTAACCATGATATAAAGAAATAGTTAAGATTACCTTGTGAACGCTCTACAGGTCCGAGTTCTTGTCCGATCATTTTCTAATTTGGTATGAAGGTGTATTAAGGAAAGAGGATGAAGCCTTTTGATTTTGGTGTGGGGCGGAGTCCTGGTTGCCATGGTAACCATGATATAAAGAAATAGTTAAGATTACCTTGTGAACGCTCTATAGATCCGAGTTCTTGTCTGATCATTTTCTAATTTGGTATGAAGGTGTATTAAGGAAAGAGGATGAAGCCTATTGATTTTGGTGTGGGGCGGAGTCCTGGTTGCCATGGTAACCATGATAACCATGATATAAAGAAATAGTTAAGATTACCATGTGAACGCTCTACAGGTCCGAGTTCTTGTCCGATCATTTTCTTATTTGGTATGAAGGTGTATTAAGGAAAGAGGATGAAGCCTATTGATTTTGGTGTGGGGCGGATTCATGGTTGCCATGGTAACCATGATATAAAGAAATAGTTAAGATTACCTTGGTTCGGGGGATAAATGTGCTCGGCTGCGCGACCCGCCGAGCGCGCAATTTCTAGTTTACTTGAGAGGGAACCATGTTTATGAACATCACATTGGATCTTCCATTAGGCCAACAAAAAAAATTTGTTTGATTGGCGTAACAGGCAACCAAAAATTAGGGTAGGTCGGTAGGGATTTTTTTTCTTTTTTTTCCCGCACAAATACACAAAAACACACACATAACACATCGCAATTGCAAATTCTATTGCAATTTTTTATTTTATTATTATTTTTTAAAAATTATTAAAAAAAAAAATAAAATTCAGAAAAAACCTCTAGGGTCGGCGTGCATTAGCGCCGGTATTTTTAGGGGCGGGCGGGTTACGCCAATCCAACCATTTATTTTTTATGGCCTTAGTGGGGATTTGATAGGCCATAGGGTGTGCATTCATTGATCAAATTGGCTAGTAGATCTTTGACCAGGGTCATCATTCTTTCTCTGGAGATATTCTCTGATCCCCTTCAAAGAAAGAGTTTAATCCAACTGACAATTAAGTACTTTTCTCTGAACTTTCTCCTGATGCAACCTTACATAAACATACATGTTGAGCACTTCCCAAGATGTATCTGCTTAAAGTATAGTTAGTGTGAAAGGCATCCAAGACTATTGATCAAGTGTGAACCTCCCTGATCGTGATTTGATGTGTTGACTTAATGGGGTTAATCATTTGTGATGTGCTTGTTGATCTGTAGTCTCCTTGCATGCATGTGTTTAGTAACACAGGGTGACTTATCTTATTTTACTTGCTGAGATATTGTAGATATTGCATGCTAACATCTTCATGACTTCATGTCATGCAAAGCGCTTTCATGATTAGAAACTGTCAATGAAAATATTTATTTTCTGGTGAATACAAATATGTTTGAAGCAGTGTGGCGGAAGAAATTAAATATCACGTTTAAATGTTTTTTAATTTGAAATTAAAGGGTTTCCAAGTAATACAAATTGTAAAAATATAACTGGGAATCACAGTCACTACCTCTAACAACCATACTTATTACAAGAAATTCAAACCTATAATATAATATGTATGAAGTATTTGAATTTAAAGGGATAGTTGAGTATTGGTCAAACTTAACTTTAGTAACCAAAACCTGCACCATTACGGTACAAACTAATAGTTATAACTCCACCATGCTCGAAAAGTATACACAATTACAAACAACTAAGTAAAACCCCTGTTATTCAAAAAGAGCCGTTACAACTCAAGAGGGCGCTCTCTCAAAAACTCATTGGTTTTAGACATTTTTCATACAAAATTGTGCATTTGATGTTTTGTTAAAATAATGATTCAATAGAGATATCATCAACAACTTTTTAAAAACCTTTTTAGATTTTTTTCAAAGTAGTCTATAAGCATTTTAAAAAAAATTTCTCTAAAAAGTCAAAATGTCCCCTGGCGGAGAATAAAAATATGTTTATGGATATTTCAGCCATTTCTGAACCGATTTTGATCAAATAAAGTTTATTCTGTCATTAAAATGATATGTTCTTTCAAATTTGACAGTCAGTTTTTCATTATCTCACAAACAAATATTTTGTGAAGTGCCCTCTTTACCAAAACTCAACTATCCCTTTAATTCAAACATGAGGAAAACTGACCAGAAATATAAATGAACATTAGAAATCGCTAGTTGGAACATCACTATAGGTATACAAGTATATGTATACAGTGTTTATCACTCTAAATGATAATGTAATAAAATGTACTGCAGTATATTTTTAGGTGGCAGGTTACATCACATACCGGTACATGTAATATCATTAGAGTGATGCATTTCATCTTCATTTGCAAAGAAACATATTCTGACATATGTGGGTCTGGATTTGATGGAATCTTTTCTGCACTACTGGTCAGGTATATCGGCTCAGTCATGATGCGATTGCAAGGCTGGGTATCTGTGTACAGGGAATGGAGAATCTTCACTTTTGAATAGATTTGTATACTTGGTAGTCACCAGGGAAACAAATTTAAGAATGTACATTGAAGGCACTTATTCAGAAAACAACAGTGGCCACTGTAGACAGGTGATCTATATTTATGAATAGGTCTCATACATGTATCTCTGTAGGACTAGGAGATCAGTGTCGATGGCCACTTTATTGTAGGTTGGCTGCTATCTAGACAGGTTGCTGCCTAGACATGTTTGATTTAGTACATGATTTGAATGGGTCCAAGTTTGAGGGTTTGATGAGTTATGGGTCTTCCATGGAAGCAAAAACAGCTCCAGATGTCCTTTCCTCTTAAAAATACAACATTATAAAGCACAAAAAGCTTTATTTAGAGTATCGTAATAATTTACAAATTAATGTTTTCCCAAGAGAGTGCCAGATGTATGTTTGAGAGCATGAACGTAGGTAATAAATAGCAACAACTTCTGATTGGCTTATAAATCAATTCAAATCAAATGATGAATTATGGCAATTGCCAAAAGGGACTTGGTAATCAACTAGTGGTATCAGTTAGTTTTGATACATGTTTTCATTATGTTCAATTAGAAGAGCTGAGGCATGATTGGATGAATCACTGTTATGTAGTTTCCTACATCCTACCTTAGTGTACCACAGTTGTAGTTGGATGGTTCTTGCGGTGAAATTATTTTTAGTTTTACTGCCCTTTTGCAGGATTTATCTTGAAATCTCATCGGTATGACAAAGTTATGACATCCTGCCTGTGCCTATGCAATCATACCAATATGTGATGTTATACCTGATCCTTACTTCCTTAGGATTCGGCCGGTACTCCCCAAACGGGCCTAATTAGTTCTGAGTTGCATGATTGTTATGTTTTAATTTGATAGCCATAAATACATACTTCAATACCGAACTTGTAAGGGATGAAGTAATCAATTTTTATGTAATGTCTTTTTAAAAGCCTTGCAGCGATGTTATCAATGTTACCGTTGATCCATTGATTTAATTTCTCTGGCGCTAGGTAGGGTACGTTTCCATTCATGCCTCAGTCTAGGTAATAAAAACCAAGATGATTTTAAGGGCATGCTTTCTTATATGTACTCCTTAATAGCTTTAATAATTAGTTTTGACTTTATACATGTTAGTGCCAAGTATGATTTCTAAAAGCGCTATCAGCTGTAGTATACCGGTATTTGCAAATTAAGTATTTAGTTCATGTGCCGGTAAGTTAAGATGATATAACTGATTTCATAGAAGTCTGAAAGTAAAAATAAATTATGATTAATGATTTTGAAGCAGTGAAAGAACATATCAATGATAATTCATATATGATGGTAATTTCGTCATACTGACATTTTTAGCAATGTCATTTATTCAAGAAGGTGTTCACAAAAACTTAAGTTCTGTGAGTCTTGAGAAATCTGGAATAGTTCAATTTAAAAAGTAAAATCACATTTTGCTCAGAAGTTGACTAAATCTACAGTTATTGAATAGTTGTAGTTAAATTATTTACGACACTGGAAAAGGGAGGATTTCCAAAGGGGACAGTTTGGATTTGAAAAGGTTGTAAAAAAAGGTTGTTGATAAATGTGATAAAAGAAAGATTGATTCAATGACAATACAACTGAGGAAGGAGGCGTGTATGTGCAATGTTGCACTGAATGGTGAGGAAGTGATTACATTCAGAGGCCAGCGTGACAGAGAGAAAACTGACACCCTAGTACTCCTGCCTTCCTCCATAATAATCCAGGAAGAATAATCTCGCCTTGGGCATCTTGAGAATTTGTGATGTGTGACAGTCATATGAATTTGCAGTAAGACCTCCTAAGACAGCGCAAGAAAGGTGAACATCTCTGAATAATCATGAGGAAAATGAGAAGGAGGATTTCAATCTGGGTTTTACTTGCACATTGGCTATCAGTCTAGGGAGAAGATGTGATGGTTTTCGATCTATGCTTATTATCAAATTTCTTTTTTATTTCTAGCAGGGCCCCATAACAGAAATGTGTGATTGATCTTCTATTTTTGTTTCTTTGTCTCTCTTTCCTCTATAGTGCATAGGGACATGCTCAATCGATATGTGTTATGCACTTTATAAAAGTTGCTTATTATTATTGTATGGTCAATTATGAAAATTTATGATTAATGGTGTGAACGACAAGATTGATCTTACAATTCAATTATATGGCATATCGATTGATTGTACAATATATTGTTAACATGATCAACTAATTAATCGTACAATGAATCAGTTGATCATACAATGTATAGTAAATCTTTGTTACAAGGCCCAGTATGATGTTACCTAGACTTCATTAGTACAACATTGTCTAACATATCTTCTCCAGTATCTAACTATGAATTAATTATTTTGGTATACTGAATTTTTTATATGAGTTATAAAATAATAAATTGTACATGGCATGTATGGAACATCAGAAAAGTGTGAATAATGCCCTGGAATAATGATAGAACACAAGCAGCTGTGTCGTTTGTTCTGTCCCATTTGAATCTGCTTCAGACCTTCAATCCTATTTTGGTATCATCCAAGGCGAAAGCAGTGTTGATCAGGTATTCCAATCGCTGTGAATAGAAAGCTAATTGCATTAACATTCAGTATGGTAGCTTGAGAAATCATTTAATCACGGAGGCCGCTGTTAAGCACTGTATAGCGAATGCAGGTTGTACTTTTTACATTATTAATGTTTTGATTGTTTTTGATGATGCACTTTGAAAAGCTGAAAGCATTGGGCGTTGTTTTGGTAACATCCAAGGCAACAGCGGTGATAACAGCGGATGAAAGAATTGGACAATGTTCTTAATTGGTTAGTGAATGAATCTATTGCCTACAGGAACCTGGTGGTCCTGTTTTAGGGATTACAAAAACTAGCAAGGAACAAATTAAGATAATTCCATCACTAGGTGTTCTGGCTTTACTTTAGACTAAGCATTTTTAGGCACTATTTTGACATAAAATAATAAGACCTGCTTCAGAAATGGTTAAAAATTCCATGTGAAAGGGGCATAATGTGTCTTTAAATCATGTGGCACATCAATAAACTGAGGACAATGGCAGATTGAACACTTCAAGATGCTATTTTGGCATCTTAAACCTGTTTTCAGAAAAGGTTTGTTTCTTGATGTGAAAGGGGGGCATGTCTCTGTTGTGGCACATCCGGATATCCCAGTGAAGATCGTCTTTCCAGCGCGGAGATGATTTTAGGGGCCCCGGCGTTTTATCAGAGTGATATCCCACCTGAATTTATGGCAGTATCTCCCGAGAATCTACAAGCTAATTCATTGTCTAAGGGTCTGGGGAGCTCTCGCAGCTGAAGTTCAAATACTCTCCATGGATTTTCTCTTTTCGTTGTCGCAGATTTCCTTTTAGTTGTCGCCAATTCCGCCAAAGATGATGCATACATGTATCTGTGATCAAGAATCTTCAGCGTTATTGATTGGGAATAAACTGCAGCTTGGGACAGCCTTAGAATGAGGCAAATGGGTTTAATCCATCTATCTGGAGCTAATGCAACATTTTATGGCATGAAGTAGGAGTAGAGAAAGAAGAACACTGTTATGGTGATGATGAGGATGAATATTGCTGAGAGGAGGGTTGGTCCTCCAAGCATTTTATCAGATTGATATCCCAATTGAATTTATCGCAGT
>JBAMJV010005869.1:0-80000 GCA_037951105.1 Echinarachnius parma
AGCGTCTTTGGTATTATGAAGCGCAATTTTGCTGAGAAGTGCGTGTTTAAATGCCATGGCAACTGCAAGTGCGCAATGCGTAATTACTTTAGCTTTTTGCGTAATGTGTTTATTTATCCAATGAATCCACGTCTGATAATTTATTCAAATGAAAAAAATCTGACGTACTACCTCATTTGCATGACATTCGGTGCGTATTTTCAAAACTTGCTGATAAAGGTGTGGCCTATCTCTGTGGTTAAAACGCTATACGCTTATTCAGTTGGGGTTCTAGTATTTATATTGTATTTCTGTGGGGACACCCCCCTCCCACACCCTCCCCCCGCTCAGTCACTTCGCTCCCTGTGTTGGGGTGCATATTTATTAGTGTGTCAATTATTTGTTTTCTTCGTGAAAATATATTTACAATTTCTGGTCGATCAAATCATAACACGCTTTCCCATATACAGTCAATGTAAAGCCCGAATTACCTATCTAGGTAAGCACCAGATTGCAATAATGCAAAATCTCCCTACCGTGGGTGGGGGGACACCCCCCTCCCACACCCGGGCCTCCCCCGCTCAATCACTTCGCTCCCTCTGGCTTGGTCGCTTCGCTCTCTCGCAATGTCTCACTCTCACATCTGGCTCAAAGTTGCCGGCACTGCGAGTGTGGTTGGGCATGAGCCCCTACACATACAAATTCGTGAGCCCCCCATAGGCTAATATAGGTTTTGCCCCCCCCCCCCCCCCCCCCCCAACCCAAAACTGCTTCCGGCCCGCCTGGTCACCCCCCCCACTGAGATGATTTTCAAGCGGTCTCGAAATATTTGGCAGGATGTCTCGGCCGCGAACAAATTGGTCTTGGTCCGGTGAACGGCAAATCATCCCCCATCATCCCACAAGGTGTAAGAACCTGTCTACGCCACTGGTTATATTCAATGTTAAATAAGATATAGGTGAAGTGGGCATGGCTGAAATAATTTCGAGTGAAAATAACAAAATATATTTTAGTGACATGTTTCGTGTCTAAATATCGCCTGGTGATTGCCGGTGAAGAACATTTTGAATACAAATATAAGTTATGGATATTTGATATTTCAGCCATTTCTGAACCGATTTTGATCAAATAAAGTTTATTCTGTCATTAAAGGCCAAGTTGAGTTTTGGTAATTTCCAAAGTGCCCCCCAACATCGATTGTAACGGATTTGGTTGATTTCAATTCCATATGAAAGATCATCGAAAAAAACATGGGAAATAATAATAATTTCCATTCAAATGCTCTAATTGTTGTGAAATTTGCTTTCAAAATATCATATAAAAGTGGTTGACGCCCGGGTATCACTTTTTAGAACCGCTAGTGCGAGGCACTAGCGTTCTATGTTCTCCTAATAAAAGACTGAAACCAAATATTTGTGTGCACGCTAATTGTGCTTAAAACTATACATATGATACGGTACTTACCAGCAATTTACTCTCCATATGTGATCCAACTACCGGGTGGATTAAGATTATGATTTTTCCTTCCATTCCGCAAAAAATCAGTGATATATGCGCCTCATGGACCAGTCTCTCCGTGTGTTAGCGCGACTGTGAACGAAAGGCGAACGAATGCGAATGGGGCTTGCGAGTTGCGTCAACGGTAGCCTTTAATCAAGGCTCTATATGGCTGGGATATCGATCATACATTACGAGCTGTGCAGATCCCGCGCCGCTTGCATGTTGTACAACTATATTGCATTGGCTGCCATACAGAGCCTTTACTCCTTTGCCCGCGGTAATGTATTAATGAGCCGAGCGAACGATTATGACTAATTCATGAGATGAGATGACTAACCAATCAGATCGCAAGATACGGTTAGCAAGACCGGTAGTGTATTCCATCATGAATAAAGGGGTTAATTTTCTAGCAAACGTCAATATTAGCAACAAAATAGGTACAAACAAGATAGGTACCAATAATTTAGGTATTTCCTTGTAAGTAAATATGTTAATTTGTGTATACAATTTCTACTTGATCACATTGTCCATATTTTATAGAAAAAATATCACTTCAGAATAACAATATACCCTAAACTAAAAATGAATGCGTCCATACCATTTCGCTTCGCTAGCGTAGTCTTTGGCGGAGACCTTAAATTGAGATGCAAGTTATTGTGAACCCATTTACTGTGTACACTATGGCGTGTAGTTTCATTATTGTGATGTAGAGTGTCTACAAAAGAGACCAGGGCAAGTGAACAGCTGATCTCATAAATCAAAACAGAGAACGTGTTTTTTCTGGAACTTGGATCACAGAGAGGGAATGCAACATAGTGTATAATAGGTCAACAGCCACAGAGCTAACGGAGGTAATCGTTTATATTGGTACATGAAGTGCGATATCATGGCTTTTGTTAAGCGAATCAGTGTCAATATTATGACTATGAGGGAAAATGGAGGAGACAAAAACAAAATTAGTAAGAAATGAAGAAAGACATGAGGCTAAGAGTTAGAAACCAACTGTTCGCATATGTTGTGTTTGTGGTAGAGATCTAGTTTTGTTCCGAAAGTATACAAGAGTTGATCCACAAACAGCGACCAAACTGAACACAATTACTAAAAGTGAAACCATCATCGACTTCGATATCTACACACAAAATATGCGGCATCTGTATAGCGAGAGTTGAACTGCTTAATTGAGAAAGAAAGAAAACGGTCTTCAACTCGGGGAGTACGAACTGAAACAGTGTATACTAAAATATGCAAGTATCCTCGGTCCAGGGCAAGCACTGGACGATGCATGCGGCCCGAGCTGCGGGCGTTGCGTCAATGACAGTTCCGCTCGTTGGCGTTGCTGCTGCAGCGGTGCAATGATTATGGTCGATACACAGACATGCAGGTGCATACTATTGCCTGAAAAATTGCACTTTGCCATATCCCGTGCATAGACTGACAAATTCATCCTGTTCCCTCAATAACCGCCTTAACGCTGCAACTTGCAATTCTCTGAACTTCGTAATTTGTAATTTCTTAGCTGCGTATTCTATACTCTTGTCAAGACAATTTTCACTCAAGATCGTTGGATTCGCCATATCGCATACTGGCCTAATACACACAGTTGCGGAGCACGACACGTAACGTCGCATTTGTATGCATATTCATATACGAATTTGCATACCGGTACCGGTATTGCGCAGAACGACTATAATGGACGCTACACGCATCTACCACGAGTGGTAGATGAATACCGGTCTAATATAAGGTTTACATGAAAAATAAACAACAACAAATATGCAGAAAGAAAAAGGCCCTCGCTGCGCTCGGGTATACACGTCTCGCGCTTCGCGCTCGGTTGGGTGTTCGCGCGGGGGCCTTGACAAAAGGCTACGTCAACGGCAGTGTTGGAGTCATACTTCTATGGTTGCGATACATAATATACACGTACTACTCTATAGTATTACCGCACACAGTGACTGCACTACAGTCCCGTATTACCGCACACTGCACTATACAGTCCCGTATTAGGACCTACAACGCTAGTGCTTCGCGCCGAGTTAATTTGACACTTCGAGTTGTAACGGCTCTTTTTGAATGATAACAGGGGTTTTACTTTGTCGTTTGTAATTGTGTATACTTTTCGAGCATGGTGAAGTTATAACTATTAGTTTGTATCGTAATCGTGCAGGTTTTGGTTACTAAAGTTAAGTTTGACCAATACTCAACTATCCCTTTAAAATTGTATGTTCTTTCGAATTTGACCCCCACCCCCCCCCCCCCCCAAAAAAAACAAAAAAAAACAAAACACAACCAACAAACAACTAAACAAAACGTGAAGAAGAAAAAAAATAACAATAATACTAATAAAAACAAAAACAAATACAAACAAAACTTTGAAAAAAATCTGCCAGCGCTGCAGCCACTGTTATCAATACGGGCATTATCAGTCCAATAAGTTTCCCCAATATCTACTTTTTGTTGGTCATTAGTTATGCCAGGGACATTATAATGTACAAGTGACATCGTTTTAGTTATCATAATGGTTTACTGAAACATTTACACAATTTTCACATAATTAGCATTCTGTAATTAGTTTGACACATGCAGAACAGCCTCCCTCCCCCCCCCCCCCCCACCTGTTAAAGGCGATGCACATTTCAAATTAAATGCATATGGGGATACCCCCTCAATTTTTGAAAGTCTTGTCTTTGCACTTCCTTATCATGTTAGATATATTGCAAGGTGTGCCTATTTAGCGAGGTATAGTATACAGTACTGTTGTTAACTGGTGGTGGAGGGAAAAGCACAGAATGTTCCACTCCTGAGGGATTTTAAATGCTATTGAGGGAAGAGTAAGTCCCGAGACAGTAGTCGAGGGACATATTTTCTTCACGAAATAGCCTTTTAAATCCCGAGGGGAACCTTCTGAACCTTCTGAAGTTGTAGTCAGCAGGGCGGTACTCCGCATGTCGCTAACTTTATTAGGGCAGGCAGTGCATGCTAGAGTGTGTGCCTGAAGCTCTCTGCAGATGAAGCTAGCAGAGACTGTTGGTCGAGTGTATTCCACGCTCTACTTGTTCTTGGGAAAAAGGAGTTTTTGTATACATCCTTTCTAGCATAGGGGAACATTCCATGATTTTCCCGTGACAGCAAAGTATCATCTGATTGGCCGCTTAACAGTGCCATGTAACATCCAAAAATGTTACATGGCAGCTGATGTACTGTATTTACTAAGTCGGGTGATAATGTCCCTTAGCACCCCCATATTTCTATACACCCCCCCCCCCCCCCCAAAAAAAAAAATACAAATACAAATAGGCGCACCTACGTCATCACAACTGAAACGACAATAATAAACGTAAAAACCGCCCACACAAGAAAGATGGACGCCTGCTACAACGTAGAAAAGGAAGCCGATAAAGTGTTAGGAAAATTTCACGGGTTTCGAGTCATGCAGAGAGAACCTTAGAGGAACTCACTGAAAACCTTACTAACGTTCGAGATGATCTGGCAAACAGTGAGTACATTTTTAATAGAGATTTGTTCGTGCAAAATTTAATTAAACCATTTTTCTTCAGAGACGCTCAACTGTGAAATACGCATTGTAATTATAGTACACATTAGAGAGTGTGTTCCTTAGCACGGTATATATCGCTGTAATATTTTATTGTATAGAAGTGTGCCGTAGATGTAGCTCAGCGAATTCCTGGTTGGGGTATTTTGCGGATCTTTGTGAAGGTAACGCAGCAGTAGCAATCATTTACCACAGTCTAACACTAATTGCAGTGACAATTTGGCACAAGAAAGCAATATTTCACAAATATTACGCATGGTGATCTACATTCTTCCACCTTTTTTGAATGATTTTGAACAATAGGCTAAGCTTATAAAAGGGAATCATAATAAAATAATACTCTAGTCTTGTATTTCATGATAATAATAATAATAATGCATTTATATAGCGCATTTTCCATCTAAAATGTTCAAAAGCGTTGTAACTTGTAAGTCCACATTATTGTTGAAAGAGATGAGTATTCATGAGATTAAATTATCACTTGTTTTTCTTCCAATTTTGCATTTTTTAATTTTTAATTTTTTGGTTTAAAAAAAAGACTAAAAGACTAGAAAAATAAAATCAGTAATGACTAATGCTAATGCCATAATGGTGACTGGAAATTAAGGATTTTCTTAAGTTATAATGATCTAAAAATCATAACAAAATAATGAAAGCTGGTACTAGAGACAGAGTAACAAAGCAGGGCTCTAAAAATAGAGAACTATGCTGATGCTCTTTCTCCTTGCACTCTTCATAACTTGTTATCTTCTTGCTGAAGTGTAGGACTACCAAACCACAAATTTGTGTCCTTGATGCATGACACACAACACTACATTGTAATGCTGCGCTATACGGGAACAATGTGGGACAGTACAAAAAAAGTTTGTCAAAATTTCACACAAAATTCTTATCTTAAATTCAACAAAATCAATCATGACTGGCCCTAAAAATGATACAAGTGTTATATGAACTTACCAAAATGGTCCAAATTATTCTTCAAATGTCGAAAAAAATGGAAAATCTGCAGTTTTGGAAAATAAAAAAACTGAGAAAATCTCAGTCGTGATCCCTCTCGAAAGTGTTGCTGCTATCTGGATGACTGTCATGTATTTCCCGCAAGCTTCCCACACCACACGTGTTACCGTATCCGAATTCTGACACGGCGTATCCGAATTCTGATACGGCGTATCCGAAATCGGATACGGTGGGCATGCTTGCAGATCGCGAGTTGGCTTGTTTTGGACAATAATAAGCGGCCTCCGCATGTTGCGGGCGGGCTTTCTTTGTTTATGATGGGACATCGAGCAGGAAGAGAAAGAAATGGAACTTATATGACGATTTTTGTAAGTATGACTTATCATTTTGAAAATGAAATTTTGTACAATAAATCACAAAATCAGCTTCAATCTAGGTATGCAATTTTTAACTTTAGATATGCTGTTCTTTTCTCTCTGTTTGTAGTTCAAATTGTGTCCCGTAGATTTTTACCACTGTGAGCAGTAAATGGTCCATCAGGACCATTTACAATACATTGTAGATGTGATGCATGATGGGTATGTGGAAATTCAAACTTTTATGTAACATGCAACTATATTTCCACCCTGAAATGCAGCTCCTGCCGAGCAGCGCTTCAGTGGGTTTCAGAACAACATCTTGTCATCCAGTGTGAGACGGGTGAGAGAGATCACCTCCAGCATCAGCAATGAACACAAGGACATCCACAGCAGCGTCTCCAAAGTTGGCAAATCCATTGATAAGGTAAAGCAGCTAGCACATGCCCGCCTGGGCAAGTACAATTTCATACATTTGTCTAGTTTGCTTGCCCGATAGCGCAACTAAATAATTGTTAAGATACAAGAGAACAATGTAATTTCATGTATGTAAATCTCATCTAGAAGTAGGAGGGCATGTCAATTTATATCGGGGCAAGTCAAAATAAAAAAAAATACTTGCCTGAAGGGGCCTACAGAAAAAAGTTAGTGTAGAGGCTTGGGTTTTACAACGTATTGCTCAGCAATTCAGTGTTTCATTGTGTGACATGATATGAGAATGCCTACTATTTTCAATCAATACTTTGCAAGCAGGCAGTGGCATAGCTTTGGCTTTTATTAAGAAGGTGCATGGTATATGTGTAAATCTCACCAAGTTTTGTTTATCATTATTTTTGTCATTCTACTGTGGGGGGGGGGGGGGGGGGGGTAGGGTGACCCCCATTCTTTCTTTGTTTTTAACTAAATTTCACTGCTCTGTTTGCATAACTTTGTACTTGATCTTTCTTTGTTGCCAACTTATTTTACCACTATGTTCGAATGATTTTGGAGTTGGTATAAAGTTCACAGAATTTTGTTAGTGATCTATATTTGTTTCCAACTTAACTTATTTTACTATGTTCACAGAACTCTGTAATTAATCTCTCTTTGTTTCCAACTTATTTCACCAACTATGTTCACAGAATTTTGTTAGCGAGCTGATTGATCTGAACCAGGACCCGACGTACGGCAATGCGGATCGAATGAGGCTGCTCAACAATGTGGTTTGTGAACACTTCCTCAGACAGGGAATGCTCGACATTTCAGAGACGCTCTCTCAGGTTAGTATGCTATGCGCTGAATTTAAGATTTGCTGCACCATGACATACAACTAATAGTAATAATAATAATAGGTTTGATTTATATAGCGCCTAATATACTACTAAAAAAGTTAAGGATCACTTTTTTCTGAACTTTTGCAAGCAATGAGTGAGGTCTAGTTCTTTCACTTTTTGTTTGTCTAGATGGTGTTCTCATTGGAGTAAAAAACAAATTATGCAAGAGACATGCAACAACTGAACCACATGTGAAGTTGATTGCAATTGTGTTTGAGGTCATTCAGGAGTAAAATATCTCATATAAAAAGTATACACAAAAAGAAAAGTGATCCTTAACTTTTTTTGAGTAGTGTATGATACAATATCTTGACAATCGGTCAAGAAATAAGAAAACTATGGCTCTTTGGAAATAGCCATTTATTTCTACGACTTACGAGTGACTCATATTGGCAACGAACTCTGGCAAAGTTGTAGACTACTCCCCATACGTTTTGTATGCGAAATTTCAATTTATTTCAATTTTCTCAAAATATATGTTTACCCTTTGTTTGAGTTCAACATATGTTTTGTAGAATGCATTTGCACGCAACTTCTCATGAGTTTGGAGAATGGAAAAGTGTGACAATGTAGAAAACTGAACAAAATGGGAACATTTGTCTACAAAATATATGGAGAGTAGTCCACAAACTTACTTATCAGAGTGCGTTGCCACTTTGAGTCCCCCATAGGAAAAAATTGACATCTTCAAAGAGCCATAATTTTCTTATTTCTTGCCCGATTATGCTCTAACTTTCAGAGATTATTCCTCCCAATCTCTTCAAGTCTATGGAAGCAACAGTTTGGATGGGTTCCATTGTCCTTTAAGTGCATCAAACCTTACTTTGCACTATGACTCATAATGTATATTTCCAGGGTGGGATTTAGGACTGTGGTAAGTCAATTCTTTCTAAGCAGGTGGTATGATGTATTACAATTAATTTTTCTGAGGATGTTTATAATCAGGTGGGGGGATTGGAAGTATACATTCCTTCCTCTCCCACTATTAGCATGTACCAAATAGTCTGGTTTCAAATACACATGAGTGAGTAGTATGCGTATGCGTATAAGATGCATTTAGTATAAAGATATGGCTAGCTTCTTCAGTGTTAACTGAGCTACAGTCTGTATGTTGGAGGCCATCTGGATCATACTCAACTTACCAACATTGCAATATAATATTACATTTTTGACATGAACAGTCTCTTCAAGTCTATCTTTTTGCTCTGTTCCGATAGGAGGCCAGCCTGAATGTACCCAACTCGGCCAAGGAACCGTTTGTGGAAATCAATAGGATTCTAGCCGCACTGAAAGAGAAGAACCTGGAACCAGCATTAGAGTAAGAACATTACTGTCAATAGTATGAAATAAACTTATAGAAACATTGAAATGTGCTTTTATAATAATAATAATACAGGAGTTTTATAATTCACTAATTTATGATGTACAATTTATGTATTGATCAACATTTATGTAATTTAGGGGCAAGTTAATGTTTATTTTTGGCTATAAAAAAGTAAGTGTGGGTCCCTGCATTAAGGACATTACTGTTGCACTATTTAGATAAACTAATACAAACATCGCATGATTATGTTGTATATTTACATATTGATCTGCTCTCAAATAATGACAATAAAAACATGCTCAGTTAACCCATTCAAGACTGGTCCCCAAAATACTCGGGCAGGGGTATATGGAATATGGAGAATACATGTTGTAGCAAAATATATCAGTCCTGAATGGGTTAAGAGTACCCAGAACAGCTTCTTGTACACACACATACAAGAAAATAGTACACATACACAGAAAAGCTTCTTTGACCAAGAATATCTCCATACTGCTCTTTTTGTGCTTTTAGATGGGCTGCGGCTCACAGGGACCAGCTGCGAGCGCAGAACAGCTCTCTGGAATTCAAGCTCCACCGGTTACGCTTCATCGAGCTGATACGGCATGGACCGGCGAACCAACTGGATGCCCTTCTCTATGCAAGGAATCTCTCACAGTTTGCTGGTGCTCATTCTAAAGGTGCAATAACATCTAACTCATTTGATCCTTTTGAAATAATACAACATTCCCATGGTAAAATGACAAATAATTGTTCAATGTATGTTTTTTTATCAGTTAGAAGCATTTCTCTATGCAAGGAATCTCTCAAAGTTTGCCGGTACTCAATCAAAAGGTGAAATAAGCTCACTAGATCCTTTTGAAATAATACAAGGTTCCCATATATTACGCCAACCTTCTAGACCCTAGACTGGATGGATATATAAACTATAAAGATATACATAATGTGAGTAACATCTTTATTTGGGATCTTGATTTACCTTGTGATGGTGACAGAATTAATAATTTCAGGATTCTGATTCATTATGAATAATTATTTCAATCATATAACATAATTAATCGTTTGAGTAGGGTGTTGTCTGTTGTTTGTTCAGAGCTACAGGTTCTGATGGGCAGCCTGCTATTCACACACCAGGGGCTTGGAGTCGACACACTATGCACACCTACTAGACCCTATCAACTGGATGGAAAGATATAGATGTGTATGATATCTTTACTGAGGATTTTGATTTATTATAATGACAGCATTAATCATTTTAGTGTGTTATTTTATTTTGTTGGTTTAGAGCTACAGGTTCTGATGGGCAGCCTGCTATTCACCCACCAGGGACTTGAGTCGACACACTATGCACACCTACTAGACCCTATCAACTGGATGGATATATGCGACATCTTTACTCAGGACGCTTGCTCTCTGCTTGGACTGTCGATAGAAAGCCCGCTTACTGTGGGGTAAGCAGTCGCAATAAGAACCAATAATCATGATAACATTTAACAAAACTTGCAGTATTATTCTACTAACTAATGGGCTTTTTGAAATAGTCAATCTAATATCGAGGTGGTATAAAAATGACCGTTGCCCGAAGCGATAGCTAAGGGCAATGGTCATTTATATACCACCGAGTGATAATGATGTCGATATCAAATTTATGCAACATTTCGATAGCTGAGGGCAACAGTCATTTATATACCACCGAGTGATAATGATGTCGATATCAAATTTATGCAACATTTTTGCCACCAGAAGATCTCAGTTTTATGTGGCCAGGTAGGCCACCAGAAAAAAAAGTTAAGGACAATGCCAATGCCTTGCAAACACTTGCAATAGTCTTATATCAACTCACAGGCATAATAGCAACAATCCACCATACAATGTCGCAATACCGCTTATTTACACTCAAACCAGATGCCCATTCATGCTCCATACTACCTTTAAAGGGGTCTAATAACTTTGTTGGCATGTGCAGAAAGTGATGAATGGTTGGTAAAATGTGTAAAACGGTATGAGAGACCGACCCACTAGATTTCTTATTAAGTTTTGTTGATTTACCAATGTAACAAGATCCCTTTAATCATACTCTGTCTGTGTATCTCTCTCTCTTCAGAGTGTCGGCAGGGGCGGTAGCGTTGCCTGCCCTTCAGAAGATTAAGCAAGTCATGCAGCAGAGGCAGTGCCATGTCATGTGGACAGCCAAAGACGAGCTGCCGGTAAGTGAGATCACTCTTTCTTTAACATTTGTTAATATTTACAAATTACAGATTGATGTTGAGTTGTTCTTTATGTTAGACTGGTTAATACTGATTGAAGCCTGTGAGATCACCCTACCTTCACCATTCTTAAATGTTTGATACAGATTAAAGTTTGGCTAGACTCTAACAAGCAGTATTACTCCATCTTTTTATGCCTCCGCCAAAGAAGTGGCCGGAGGCATTATGTTTTCGGGTTGTCCGTCCGTCCGTCCATCTGTACGTCCGTCCGTCCGTCCCGTTTTCGTTCTCGCGATATCTCAAGAACCGATTGACGGATCAATTTAAAACTTGGTATGAGTGTACATATTGGGGTGACAATGATCTGATTAGATTTTAGGGGTCATGAGGTCAAAGGTCAAAGATCCATCTAGTTCTTTCATGGTGTGATTGCAGATTAAAGTTGAGCTGGACTGTAACCAGCAATATCACTCCATCTTTTTCTTTCTTTCATGTTGTGATATTACTCCAGATCAAGAAATGCTATTTGTACACAATCAACGTACTATTTTGACATGCAATTCAAACATTGATGGTCTTCCTTGGAAGTTGTTCCGAGTCTGATCGCTATATGGCGTGATCAGACACATCTAGTGATCAGACACTGGTCCCATAGGTATTACTCCATCTTTTTCTTTCATTTATGTTGTGATCGCAGATTGAAGTTGAGCTGGACTGTAACCAGCGGTATCACTCCATCTTTGCGTGCCCCATCCTGAGACAGCAGACCTCGGAGACGAACCCTCCCATGAGACTGTCCTGTGGTCATGCCATCTCGCGGGACTCCCTCAATAAGCTCATCAATGGAAGCAAGTAAGTGCACTTTGGCTATGAACTTTTCAGACTTTGGCTTGAACTCAGGCTCTGTGTTTCATAAAATTTAATTTAATTCTTTGCTTGAAAATGCAAATGATCTTGGAGACGAACCCTCCCATGAGACTGTCCTGTGGTCATGCCATCTCACGGGACTCCCTCAATAAACTTATCAATGGAAGCAAGTAAGTTGCACTTTGGTTATGAACTTTTCAGACTTTGGCTTGAATTCAGGCTCTGTGTTTCATAAAATTTAATTTAATTCTTTGCTTGAAAATGCAAATGATCTTGAAGACGAACCCTCCTATGAGACTGTCCTGTGGTCATGCCATCTCGCGGGACTCCCTCAATAAGCTCATCAATGGAAGCAAGTGAGTGCACTTTGGCTATGAACTTTTCAGACTTTGGCTTGAATTCAGGCTCTGTGTTTCATAAAATTTAATTTAATTCTTTTTTTTCTAAAATTCTGTTTTTTTATTATTTTTTAAATTTTATTTTTAAATTTTTTTGATCGACAAACGTGTCCGTAATTACAAATTACAATCAAAACCTATCCATCATGTTACTAAAAACTGCAAAGTTCAAAGGCAAATTTGCAAAATTTTCCTGCAGGGGCGTTGCCCTGCAACCCCGCCGGGGGCTGCTGCCCCCTGGACCCCCGCTATGGGGCAGGGGCACTGCCCCTGCAACCCCGCCAGGGGGCTACCGCCCCCTGGACCCCAAGTTTCTGGACTTTTTTTTAGCTCCACTTACATCCCTGCTCCATACACCTCAGTGACAGTATTTTGGGGACCAGTCCTGAATGGTATTATCAAATCATCAAGTGAAGAAATTAAAGTAATTTAGTGTACTTTGGCAACAAATCTTTTAGGCTATGGCTTGAATTAAGGTTCTATTATTTCAGTTTAGTAAGATTCTTGGGTTGAAAATGAATTAGACCTCAGAAACTAACCCATCTATTTGACTAGATAAACTCAATACACTTTAATGTTAGTGACTTTTCACCTTTGCATTAAATTTGTGTTTTCTTTCAATGAACAAGTATGTACATTTGAGATAAGTTTGCATTCTAGTTTAAATTTGTTGTCAACATTGTTGGAATGTATGACATGTATGTATAGAATAGTTGATTGCAGATAATTTACTTTTCTTCATATTGTATTGTTTTCCTTTCAGAATCAAGTGTCCCTATTGTCCCATCGAGTCATCGCCAAATGATGCAAAACAGCTTTTTCTGTAACATCTTTCTCAAACTGGCAAAAGCTATCACAAGATGCTTAGAAGATTCTGCTGTAACATCTCTCTTGAACTGGCAAAAGCTATCGAACGACGAGAAGTGGCTTCGTCTGTAACATCTCTCTCAAACTGACGAAAGCTACCGAACAACGCGAAAGTAGCTTCATCTGTAACATCTCTCTCAAACTGGCAAAAGCTACGGAACGATGCAAAGTAGCTTCGTCTGTATCATCCCTCTCAAACTGAAGAAAGCTATCGAACGACATGAAGTAGCTTCGTCTGTAACACCTCTCTCAAACTGACGAAAGCTATTGAATGATGGAAAGCAGCTTAATCTTCAACATCTCTCTCAAACTGGATAAAGCTATCGAATGATGATTAGAAGCTTCGTCTGTAACATCTCTCTCACAGTTGCAAAAGCTACAGAACAATGCAAATTTGTTTTGTCAGTAAAATCTCTCTCAAACTGGCAAAAAGCTACTGATGATGAAAGGCACCTACATCTGTTACATCTCTCTCGACTGGGCAGAATCAGAAGCCTTCATGCAAGAGTCTTGTGCACTCAGCCAATTTCCATGCTGCTGGAACAACTCTTCGGTAATCAAGCATCCTACTCTGTTGACTCACTGCAGACTGTCTGCAACCAACCAATCGTGTGTTTTCCACGGTTTGTGCAGTTACAAGGCTCTACAAACAAATATTTGTTGCTTGCTCGGTCGGGCATTTAAATTTAATATACCCCCAATCACCTATATGCATCTTGCTTTTAAAGAGCACACGCTCTATGTCCAAACGGGAAACTTTAATCAAGAATACAAATAATGGTGAGGAATATTCATGAGGATAATAATAATGGAGGTGAATCTCATGGAAACGTCTTTAAAAGCAAGATGCGTATAGGTGCTTGGGGGGTGCTTGACGATGGTGTTCTACGGTATGCAATCTGTGTTCTTTCTGGCATCTGGAAGTCAGATCTAGGCTCAAACATACATTCATTACCGCTTCCATATGCAGAACAGTTCATGTCGGTTCCATATTGTTCCTATGAAAACCCTCTTTTGGAGAGGGCCAATCATTAAACAGTGAAACTTTGTTATAACGAGCATGTTGGGTCCATTGAATTTACCTCGTTACATCAGATATATTGTTGTATCAGGGCTCACAAACAACAAAATATATAGAACCGGGACCTGTGAAATTACCTCGCTATATCAGGTACCTCGTTAGAACAGAGCTCATTTTAAAGAGGTTCCACTGTATTCACAGCTAGGAACATAACAAGACATTGGTATAGCAGGGTACCCTTTTCAACGTTCATAATTTACTGTCACATAACAAAAATAGTCTGTTCAATTTGTTTGTGTTAATATTTTACACAAAACTGTTCTCTCTTTTTTCTGTCGTTGTTTTTGATATATATATGCAGATGAATTGATGATGAAATATGTATATAATACTACGTATTTATTGTAAATTGGAAAGTATAATCATGTAGCCTAGAATACTTGATTGCAGTGGCATAGCGTGGTCGGACTGATTGGGGCACACCTTTTGTATATCGTTATATTGTTTTTGTCATCATTGGGGGGGGGCATCCCTCCGTGCCCCCCCTCCCCCTCCTCCCCCGTAGCAGGGGGGGGGGGGGGGGCGTCCCTCCGTGCCCCCCTCCCCCTCCTCCCCCGTAGCTTCGCCACTGCTTGATGGGGTGCTGAGAATTTGCAGGCTAATCAAATGTTAAATCTGCATCAATTGATTGATTTTTCTGTTGTCAAGAGAAATTAATAAAGAATTGAATATCTCGTCAACTCTTGGGGTATCGTATGTAAGAAGCTTTTGAATATCATAGTGATGGAGGCAAACAAAATGAGGTTCAGTTTAGATATTATTTTGAGGAAATTAACAGTATGATCAGATGAGGCACACACATACATAATATATGAAAATAAGCTGCCCACTCTATGTGATTCCCATGATGTGAAATTCTGAATCTATGATTTCCCTCTTACATCATGAATGTTTGTGCAATATAACTGTTTTGCAGAATGAGGTACATTTTGAAATTAAATGTGTATGAAATGACATGTATTATTACAAAGTTGTGACCATTTACTGCAGGACTTTTCCATTAAGATTGTCTTATTTTTTCTTCTTTTTTGCAGAAAGATTAAGGTCTTCTTTGGTGTCCGACTTCTTTTTCAATAATATCCCTCAATCGTCTTACAAATATATCATCTTGAGCTGAGAATGTGTACAAGATAATTGTGCGGGTCTGAACTGTACCAAATGACCGGGGATAATAATAAGAGCTTAGAGGCTGTTCTGCGTTTGGCGCTATACAAATATGATCTATTATTATTATTATTATCTTATGTACTGGATGATCATTGTAAACAAAATAAATCAAACAATGTGATATATCAATGACCAGTAGAAGCTTATTTAACTTTGGTTTGTACTGCAGTTTAAAACCAAGTGTATAACTTCTGTCAAGGATTAAAAAGTGTAAGACATATATTTATTTTATGAAATTGAAAGCATTCTCGTAAGCTCGTAACAGTAACCAGGATAACAGGATATGTTAATATTACCTGAACAAATACTGTTTAGTACGTCATTACGGAGATAAGATGCCCCTTTTAATGTTGAAAATACAAGGATGGGAGTTGCATTTAGTTTGTAATTTGTATTGAAAATGAGCTATATTGTACAAGAGTAAAAGCTCCTATAACTGTAATGTTTTCAATAATTGTGTATGCTTGTATATAAAGTTATTATTTCTTTTTGTAAAGGGAAGAATAAAGAAATACAATACAATTTAATTTCTTTCAGTTGTACTTATGTATTTATTTAACATTCTTAAATTGTTGATGCAACATTTACAGGCCTTTTCTCAAAAAATAATATAACCTGACAGGGGAAGATTATTAAAATATTTAACTTTAAATGGAGAAATGTTATTAAGTGATCCATTAACTTTATACTTTCCCCAGAAGTAATGTTTGAGACTTCAATCATATACATGTACCAATTTCATTGTAAGATTCTTGAGAATTATATGTGAGATTTCATAGAAAAAGAATAAAGAAATTTGGATAATTACTATAGACGTTTGAGTATCCAAATTCAGATACTGTTGACTATGGTCGGAAACTGTCAATCTTAAATATATCCATGATTATGGAGACATTTGACAAATCAAAACCCATTTCATTCAGTAGGCAGTAGATGATAAAATTGGACATCAATTTTCACCAGCTTAAACAGTTTTCTTTTATTTCAGAAAATATTTATATTTTATATATATTTTATATTTTATTTTTCAGAAAAATCTGATGACGTTAAAGAAGCACTCTGATTATGCATAAACGTGTGACTGCATTCAGGAATGGTCTTATACCAAAGTCATATAGTATTCATTCTTCAATGGGTTCAAATTCGAAAGGCTAACAAATTGATGGATTTCTTTCACTTCAGTCTTCAGCTGTTTCTTAAAGGGACTTGGTAACATTGTCCAAATCCTCACAATCCAATTGGAATTCTAGCGGTTCCCTCATACCTTATTGTATTCGTATTAACAATAAAAGCATGGGACAGGTTTCGGTTTTTCTAATTTCCCTTTCGTTAAAAAGATATTTACGATTGAAATTTTCAGATCTTAAATTATCCACTGGATCGTCGAAACTGTGTACAAAGTCAGTGCAATGAGTTAGTAAATATCAATTTTCATTTTGGCTCATTACTCGGCCATATAACGTCCATTTAAGTTGAAATGTTCACACAATACCCAGTGGACATATCAGAGAACAACAATATACATTGTATCAACCATTAATCACTTTTTGCACATGTCAACGAGTTACTAGATCCCTTTAAAGTTTTTTCTCAGATAAGTTTAAATCTCAAAACTGGAAAATGACATCTATTGATCTATTTCATTATTTCTTCTACCTCGCAAAGTCACAAGAAAATGTTTCTTCAGAATTCAAATAAAAATCACAAAACAACAGATACTTGTAAAGTTCCACATTTCACCTTTATATTTCCCATCATGCATATCTGAAAAGCAATACACAGATTATACATAAATGTCAACTTCAATGGCTACATTTTCTTATTAACCTGTTCTTAGGATGCAGTACATGTGCAGTGTACTTGGAATCCACTTTGTCGCTATTGGGTAAACCCCAGGCGATGCTTCAAGTTGCCAGGAACAATAGGATATATATCCAGATACAATTTCAATATTTCAGTAAACTATTAGAAAAATATATTTCCCCAGATATCAGCATAAATATGAACAAAAAGTTTGTTTAAATAAGAGATGTTGTGGCATGATCAGATAAGCGCGGGATCATTGGACCCAAGTTAAACCCAAATGATGCCCCAGCACTGATTCATGTCCTTCAGCATGACATTTTATCCACATTGCTGCTCTCTACCATGGGAAACTTGGTCAGGTGTTAAATTAGCCTGTAGCGCCCTAAATAGTAGAGCAGCTTGGGCTAGTATACTATGCTCTTCAGGGATTTGAGATGGTGCACAAAATAATTGTGCGGGTTTGAACTGTACCTGATGACCAAGGACACAGCGCTCTATAAATGCTATGTTACAGTGGAACTTCTTTTATAACAAGCTCTTGAAGAAATGTCAAGAGTACAGGACATGTACAATAAACTTCCTCAAATTCCAATAAATGAAAACTGAAAAGTACCTTAAATCAATGTACAGTGGAACCTATGTAACAAATAGGTATAACAAAACCTTATATAACAAGGTACATTTGCTGATCTGAACTCTTTAAATAATTTGTTAATATTATACCTGATATAAAGGTAATTTTCATGGTCCCAAGGTCCTCATTATAACACGTGAACATGGGACAGGTTTCATTTTTTTCGAAATTTCTCTTTCGTTAAAAAGATATTTACGATTGAAGTGTTCAGATATTAAACTCTCCACTGGATAGTCGTAACTGTGTACAAAGTAAGTGCAATAAGTTACCAAATATATCACTTTGCAATTTCGCTCATTACTCGGCCATAATTGTAACATCCATTTAACGCGAAATGTTCACACATTACTCAGTAGACATATCAGATCACATCAATACACATTGTATTAACCATTCATCACTTTTTGCACAATGTATGTCAACAAAGTTACTAGATCCCTTTAAAGTTCTCTGTGCACAAACTACTCTTCAAAGGTAGGCATTTCGAGTGGAGGAAGTGCTGGAGGGGTTTGTGGAATACTACTGCCTGATTGCAAGAGAGTGTGATCTTCCGAGGCACGAGCGTCCAGACCGGCCAAGCGGAAATTGTTTGAATTCATGTCAGGTGCCATCGAGCCTGCCAGGCTGAACGGAACACTGAATGCATCCTGGAAACCCGTCCTGCTCCCCTGTACGGTTTCCTCAGAAGCACTCCTCCGTGACTCCAGTCTCTGTGCCAAGCCTTCCAGGCTTGTTTTCAGACGAGCGTTCTCCATTTCACAGCTCTCCAGCTGCTGCAGAAGGTTGAGCACGTGTTTGGTCAGCTCCGCATTCTTGACCTCTAGCTCCTCGAACCGCACCACATCACTCTTGTCCATCTTGTGGCCGCGACCCTCCATCTGCTGACCGTAACCATCCAGACCGCCAGCTCCAACCTCCCCAGGAAAACTCCCTTCCACCGGTCTTGCTCCTCTGCTGTAATCCTCTTTCCCATGCTCTGTACTCACTCCTCTGCTGTATCTGGTCCTGATTGCCCTCAGCACGTTTGATGTGGAGTACTGCAATGTTCTCCTCTCCCTGTTCTCTTGTGAATACTCATTCAAGCACTGCAGGAGAGAATCGGTATCCTCTGAACCGATCGAGTTCAGAGACTCAAAGCTTTCAAACTTGTCATCTCTGATTCCTCTTGACGATTGCTTCTGGTCCGTATACACTTCAGTATCCATACAAATGCTTCTCAGACAGTTTCCATCCTCATGTTCAGCAATTGTGGCTTTATCATTGTTAAGAACATTGTCATAATCTTGCCTGGTATCGAGCTCTGCATCCTGCACTAGAGGACTTTCTGGAAGGTCTCCTCCATTCAAACGAAGACTAGCCCATGTCCCTTTAAAATGTGAGTGTTGTTTCCTTATTTCCACGAGACCGGGCATCTTGTGATAATGTTCCTTCTGCAGCTCCAGGGAGAGGAGAGCATGGATATCAGTGGTGTGTCTCATGGCGTCAATGATATGCCCTGTGGAAGGTACAAGTTGAAGAGATTACTTAATAATTAGCATTCAATAAAAGATCATCCGTGTTAAATCAAGTGTTTTGATAGAAGATAATCAATTGTCATGTCAGATAGGGCCAACTTTTGTTTTTACAAGCTCTGCTTTTTACATGGTCCAATCCATAATGTACACTTTATCTTTGATTTCTACATAATTTGAACATTTATTGTGTTTTGAAGTTATCTTCTTTTATGGTTAAATGCACAAAAAACAAACAAAGATAGGTTAATTTTGTCAAAACGCTGACAAGGGCTGCAGATGACAACAGTACATTTCAGAGGTAATATTGAGATCAAGTTTAACTAATTCATTATTTAAATGAAAGTGAGCAGAGAAAATAGGGTTTCCCCGCGATCTCCAGATTTCTTAACTGGTGCTGTGCCAACTGAGCTAGAAAGCCCTTGTCCTGATTGTTTGTCTCTGAAACCCTTTTAAATGTTTCTGATGGTCAGAAGCTATCCTACAACCGGCACAACCCCGAAGGAAAACCATCCTGGGCCGGAAAAACCCAGTTTCTTTGCTCATTTTTATTCTGGTCAGTTTCCCTATGTTTGAAATAATTTATAATTTATAATTTATAATTTCAATGAATGTTCACCTGCTGCATCTTTGTAACAGAGCAGAGCAGCATCATATCGCCCACTGCTGAGCATTCGCTCTGCTTTCCTCTCACACTGATGAGCCTGTTATATGTAGAAGAAAGGGTTATTTATTTTAATAGAAATAGAAATAGAAAATATTGTTTTAGATGTTTTGACTTTGTTCTTATTTATTTTTGTGAGATTAACCAAAAATTTAAAAATATTTCTAGCTAGATAATAAAGTATAATCTCACCAAATAAACCAACTGTGGATAGGGGGAGGGTAGAATTAAACACAATTTGAAACTTACATTGAGCCTCCTGATGTCAAAAGTACTTTTAATTCCTATTTGAGAATATCTGATCTTTATAAATATTGCAATGGATGCTTGAAAAGCTGTACTGCCCTCTAAATACAAAAGTAGACCAGTTGTTTACATGTTTAGGCTTCTGCCCAGTCAACTTCCCAAATTCCTCCTGAAACTGCAGCAATGATACGATAGAAGCCAGGAAGGATTACACAATTTGTGTCTGTGACTGTGTGAACAGATGGCATTTCAAAATATATTTCCAGTCAATAGCTTTTGTATTGCATCCCAAAGTATAACAATGAATGTAGGTCAATTTGTGACTCTAATGAATTCTTTACATCCAGCGTTGAACTAAAGTCTAAAGTCACTCCTGCAAGTCAAGGGGTTAACTGCATGCTGCATTAAAAAGCACAAAATAACACAAAATCAAAGATAATCACAATTGACAGAATATATAATTTGTAAAAAATACAAAGGAACCAGCAAATCAATGCTAGTCGAGGCCAATCCTTTCAAAATCATCGAAATAAGATTTCAACTATTTTTAAATTTTATGACTTAACTTTTTTATTAAATTTAAGTTACACGATTAGGTCGCCAACGTCCAATGACCACATATTTAATTGACAATATTGAAGTTTAAAGAAAAGTAAGAGTTGATTATCAATCATTATTAGACACTATATATAGATATATATAAATTGAAACATCATTATTATTTGACTGCATCGTGTGCTCATCGACATCGCCCTCTCAATGCAAAGACAATTGAATAATCTTATCAAATTACCACATCTAAAGTAAAGTACAGTCATGGTCCAGTCAGCTGGACCATTTACACGCAATATGAATATACGCTAATATGCGCTGGAGATAAGCATACCGGCCATTCGTACACTGTTGCGTTCAACAGTTGAACGCTGTGTTTTAGGACGCATCGCTACGGAAAATGGACGGGGAAATAATTATTCATTATTTTCTACATTTTGCGGTCTTCAAAATCAAAACAACACAGTCGGTAATTAATTATCATCAAAATTCAAATTATATGAATTGTGGATCACATAAACAAAAGTTTTTGTGTTGTGTTGTGTTGGATAGTGCAGCAGGCGGAAGAGGTTCATCTCCGCACAATGTCAACGACAACGCTATTCTTCTTCTTCTAGAATCTATTTATTCCTCCGATATGCGGAGATCAGCAGCGAACTGCAAGGCAAGTCAAAATTGGACGGTGTAGCACAGTTACAGCAATTATACATAACGATGACGTACATTGTAATGAGCTTATTAGCTATGTTGTTGTCATCTATGACAGTAGTGTGCAAATTACGAATATAGGAATAACAAACTTGAAAATAGACGAATGGGACTGGATAAAAAAAAGGCACAGTAGAAATATAGCGTCTGAGTCTGAGAAAAACGGAGACAAAACACTTAGTGGACCAAATTGTGTACAACAACTTACCCTGTTCAATGGGGAATCTGGATCCATTGAAATTGATGATGATTTATCGGTCCTTGCGAACATTTTCCAAAGAAAAGGGAGTGATGATTTCTTTCACAAAATTGTAAACATGAACATTTCTATGGTATCTTTGAATAACCAAACACAAAATTAGGATCTTGAAAGTGCAGTGGTGCGTGGATCATTTGTGGCGAGCTAAACAAGAACAATGCCGTTCGATATCAGAAGGTAATTTTTTTCAATGTAAACTATGCTTCAATAATGATTTAATTCGTGGAACTTTGAAGAAAGTAAACCTGCTTAGACTGTCTTTAGTGAATAAACTGGACATTGAATTCAGCTTGTTTGCAGTACCGATTCAGCTGCCACGTTACTGTTGCCCCATATGCTTGAAAGCGTGTTAGTACGTAGTTGTATGGGCTTTTAACTGAAATAGGAAAAAATTAATGTTAACTTACTTTTTTAATATGGGGATCAAGGATATATGATTTAATGATCGATAGATTTCTTGAGATGAGCCTAGTAGAAGCGATATATGGGTGTAAACATTTGCGGCACTAATGCAGTTTCGTACCCTTTTTTTTTTTTTTTTTCCCCCCCCTCCAAGACCAAGACAGTCCAACGCTTTATTTGTCTTTAAACTCAACTTAATTAGTTTGTATTACTCACTGCACTTTGTCCTTATCCCTCGATGGTCTGTTGTAATATTTTGGTCAACATTTAAGCCCTTTTTTTGGCGACTTTAATCGATGGTTTTGAAAGCGTCGCGGCACCACATCTACAATGTATTGTAAATGGTCCTGATAGGCAACGTTCTCGCCAGGCCGTTTTCGCGTGGCGGTGCCGCCACGCGTAAATTTATTCTTCAAACTTGCGCCACGCGTAAATTTATTCTTCAAACTTGCGCCACCCGAAAATTTTGATGAGATAATACCGCCATGTGTAAAATCAATAAATTCATGACAATTTCCCCATATTTGCAGACACCATTTTCATAATTCCTATTTGATTATTTGTCTCCACAAATACAACAAATATTATTGCCAAATAAAGGCGCATCCTCGCTCTTAAATCGCTTCGAGGAGACGAGGAAATCTCCGATATAATTTTAGAAACACGCACCGTACACCCAACCCTCGCCCGCGCGGTCGTCCGTCCGGTCGTCCGTCCGGTCGTCCGTCCAGGCGGCCGTCCGCGGGCGCGGCAGCCAGGCCAGCACAGGCAGTTGGACCGCTGCTGCGCCTCATCCGATCGAATCTCATACAGCGGTCTGCAAAAATGCAGTGTTTCGCGCTCAAATTCATCTTTTTATACGGCAATAAAATGACAAGTAGCGATACTTTGCTGGATTTATGAAACAATATTTACGGAAATATAGTTACAGAATATTCAGTATTACCTCAGTTTTTAGCAAAATATTACTTTTTCCGAAGTAAAACATTCACTCAAGCGCTTGTTACGCGAGCGAGAATTTCAGTAAGCGATTGAACATAGCAGAAAATCAGATCGTTTGCGATCGTTGCCAATTTATGGGCAGCGATATCATATAACGTGTAGTGTAGTCTACGCGGGCCCGTTCACAAATTGGCAACAAAAGTGTGCTAGGTTCAGTTCATCTGGTCCGTCGTCCGAGCGAGTTAGAAAATTATATCGAGATTATCAGTGCATTTTTGTGCCGTTTTGCAGGGTTTTAAAAGCCTTGCAAACATGTAAGTAAAATAATAGATAGTCTAGAATAGGTGCGATCGTAATAATCTTGCATTTTCGTTCCTTTTCGGCACTTTTTAAGAGTGCAACTTACAAGGCAGTTGGCGCACTAGCTAGCTACCTCTCTCGCAGCGCGGGGCCTGCCGAAACTCTGGCAGACCTTCTAGTGTGTGTTCCGTAGGTTTTTTTTTTCGATGCACATGTTCAATTTGCGTCGATCAATTTGTCAAACAAGTCGATAATTTTGCTAAAAATAACCACTCATATGGTAAAATATGTAATTTTACACTAACATTGGGCAATTTTCTAAATTTTTTTTTTCATTTCCGGATGTTGCAAATTTCACATTGAAAAGTCGGGCAACGGGAAATTGGGCGATATCTGATGACTCCCGGCCCTACTCCTACCCCTGCGGCGCGGCATCCCGTGCTTGAAGAGCAGCAATACATGCGCCACGGGTAATTTTTCCGACATATATGTTTGTGGTTTTGCGCCACGGGTAAATTTTTTCCTGGCGAAAACGCTGCTGATAGGACCATTTACTGCTCACAGTGGTAAAAATCTACGGGACACAATTTGAACTACAAACAGAGAGAAAAGAACAGCATATCTAAAGTAAAAAATTGCATACCTAGATTGAAGCACATCTACACTGTACAATGGTTCTGGGAGAACCATTTACCTTACACTAGTGCTAATCGCGGTCGAAGTAACTTTTACGTTTTTTCTCTCTCACATACCTTCTCTTTCTCACTTCTTTTGCACTCCATCAATACATGAATGTATTGTGCCACTTTTTTATTATTTGTTATTATATAAATGCGAATACAATACGTTCTGCTATACTCACCAAATCTGCATTTTCAGCGGTAAAATGTTGTGGGTCCGGCTTCCTTCGGGAATTGGCAGGAAATGGCCGCGTACACACGCCACCTATGGCTGGCTATGGCATAACATATCGCGCGGTACGGTAGCTCTATATCGATATCATGTAAACATGAAAGTTCGTTTACTAGTCTTTTACCAAGCGTACTTGAATGTATGTTGGTAGCAGAGCGTGATGAGAGGCTTCACATAATTACGGCGTTAATAGTCAACGTCTTGATGGAAGATCAACATCCGATCTCGAATGGTCAACACTCGAAGAGACCAGCGTCACGTAACTAACATCGCCAGGCAATGCATTGTCTCGCATGTACGTAATTGTGGCGTAGAGAGCGCACTCTGACTCGGACCAGAAAAATACTGAGTCGCCATTATAACACAGGAAGCATGCTAGAAAGAGGCTTGATACGTTGATGTATCTTCGAAAATGGGCTAATTTCTACCTTTTTGCCAATATTTTCCCAAATTAAAGTGCCATCAGGAGTAAAATGGTGAGTTAATGCATTCAACATGTTTCTTAGAGTATGAATGTGAAGCATAATTTTCATGCTTTGGTTGTGTTAAGTTAACATAATTTTCGGAAGATGTAGTGCATGGTTCCCTTACGTTCATACCACGTAAGTGAATGGCAATGAGTGTATGTGTGGATTGAAGCTGATTTTATGATTTATTGTACAAAATTTCATTTTCAAAATGATAAGTCATACTTACAAAAATCGTCATATAAGTTCCATTTCTTTCTCTTCCTGCTCGATGTCCCATCGTAAACAAAGAAAGCCCGCCCGCAACATGCGGAGGCCGCTTATTATTGTCCAAAACAAGCGAACTCGCGATCTGCAAGCATGCCCGCCGTATCCGATTTCGGATACGCCGTGTCAGAATTCGGATACGGTAACACGTGTGGTGTGGGAAGCTTGCGGGAAATACATGACAGTCATCCAGATAGCAGCAACACTTTCGAGAGGGATCACGACTGGGATTCTCTCAGTTTTTTTATTTTCCAAAACTGCAGATTTTCCATTTTTTTTGAAGAATAATTTGGACCATTTTGGTAAGTTCATATAATACTTGTATCATTTTTAGGGCCAGTCATGATTGATTTTGTTGAATTTAAGATAAGAATTTTGTGTGAAATTTTGACAAACTTTTTTTGTACTGTCCCACATTGTTCCCGTATAGCGCAGCATTACAATGTAGTGTTGTGTGCGCGGCACCAGCTTCGCGGTCTCAAAAATCGAAATAGCGGGACTTCACAAGCAGCTATGCCGTTAGCTACCGGTGACATGAACGTGGAGAGAGTACCGTACTCCTGCGCGCGCCGTACCGGTTACGTCCATATGTATGGTGGCTATAAATCTGAAACGTAATCAATTGATCAAGCGGGTGGGCGTATGATCGTGTTTTTTTTAGCTCTACATTTAGAGCCACCATACATCGCTTCAGCTATGGATGTAACCGGTACGGCGCGCGCGAGCACGTACGACAGGAGTACGGTACTCTCTCCACGTTCAAGTCACCGGTAGCTAACGGCATAGATCGACAAATCTATCGCTTTCATGACCTTTTTGACATTATTATTGTTATTTTCACTGTCAGCATTTTAGGGATAGACGCTACCCATACACTTTGCCTTAAGAGGCAAGAACACCGTAACTCTGCAGTAAAAGTTAGTTACGGAAAATAAAATTTTTTTTTGCACATAAAACACAACATATTTAGTATTTTGCGCGACATTTGTAGCCATATCAATACATTTAGGGCTGCTATAATACTTTAACTCACCGATCTCGTGTGTCGCTATACATGTCATTCTATAATTACGGCGATTTGGTAGATTTTACAACGATTTTCCATCACTCTTCGCCGTTCAAACTGCCGTTATCGTACACAGATGCAATAATTACGTCATCGTACGGTATCGCTAGCGTGCACACAAAAAAAAAAAAAAAAACGACGCAAAATTAAAATGAGTTGTTTGACTTGACAAACTGTTACCGCTACATTTTTAGCAAATAATTGTGGGCCAGTGATTCCAATAATTATTCGGTAGCGGTAACACTAACAGTTTGTCAAGTCAAACAACTCATTTTAATTTTGCGAAGCTGGTGCCACGACGCTTTCAAAGCCATCGATTAAAGTCGCCAAATAAGGGCTTAAATGTTGACCAAAATATTACAACAGACTAAGGCTGAGTCGGTTCGGTCGATCACACCGGTTACCGACCGTTTCAATCGGGACCCGGTTCGGTATATCGGGAAACAGTGCCCCGAAAAAAAAATAAAAAAAATAAAATGTTAAAAAAGAAATTAAGATTATCACAATAATGTAGCGGAATTCAAATAAAAACGGGGCAATTGATATCATTTACTTTAAAGAGTGGTTATTTTCGAGAAATTCTTGGTTCATTACTTCGTTTGACAGTCAGAAATTGAACAGGAAGCGCAAAATTGCTAGTCATTTGAACGATATTGTCGGCGGATGTGCACACAATGTTAGTCCGATACTCCAGGGGAGTTGTCTGATGGATCTTTGTATGATCCAGCTGATGAGCCAGTGCATTCAAAAAGTGGCTCAAAATACGTTTTTTGGTCATTTGCACCATTTAAAAATGTTTTGATATTCTACTTACATGATTTCATGGCGTTTGACAGCCGAACAGAAACAAAAATGAGCCCCAAAACAATGAAAACAACTACTCAAAACATCGATAAAAAACGACTACATCGCTCCCATTCGCTCGTATACCCTGTGTGCAAGTTACGGGTCTCTTTTTCTTCCGCGAGATTCATACGCTGGGCCGGTGGAACTATGTTCCAGTCCGCCCTCTATCGGCAAGATCCATCCGCCAGGAATTGGGGAAGTCCCCGGCGGATGGATCTTGCGCAAGAAAAGAGACCCCGTAACTTGCACACAGGGTATACGAGCGAATTGGAGCGATGTAGTCGTTTTTTATCGATGTTTCCCCCAGACTAGCGGGCTAAGTTTCTGTGAACCGTGTTGCGATGGGCAATGGTGAACAAACGATGAATTTACTTCGAAAAAAAAAAAACTTTTCATGCGAAACTGAGTTAATTCTGGATACTGTAACTATTTTCCCGTAAAGATTGATATGTAAATCCATTAAAGCCTCAGTATTTATTATGTTATTTGCATATAAAGAGAGCAATATAAGCCCCAAACAGTGCATTTTGCCGATGCGTGCACGATTGCGTGATTTTACCGGTCCGAGTTTCGACGGTAAAAATTTATCGGGATACCGGTTCCCGACCGGTAAAAGTTTATCGGGACCCGGTTCCGACAATTACCGACATGACTCAGCCTTACAACAGACCATCGAGGCATAAGGACAAAGTGGAGTGAGTAATACAAACTAATTAAGTTGAGTTTAAAGACCAATAAAGCGTTGGGGAAAAAAAGAAAAAAAAGAAAAAGGGGTACGAAACTGCATTAGCGCCACATTTGCAGCAGACGTGTCCATAATTAATAGTACTTTTAGTAGTACAAATTATAGTACTTACTTTCCCTGATAATTAATAATATATTTCAAATAATTTATTTGTCTTGATAATTCTTTGATTTCTCGCTAATTCTATGATTGTGTTGTGTCCGTGACAAAATATGCCGGCATATTGAACTTCCTATGTCCTCCTTTTTATTCCTTTTACAGGCTAGATGTGTATCGCAAGATCCCCAAGGATCTCACACAGCCAACCTATGCAGGAGCACTGGGTGAGAACACTGCATATTTTTTACAATCTGTCGTGAGTTGTAGACAATGCATTGTTAGGTGTCAACTAATGACCTGCTAACTAATGCACTGCCTATGACACACAACAGAATAGTAAAGTGGGTAAGAATGATTTATAACTGATGGATGCGCTCAGTATCATCCGAGAGGGCGTATTTGCAAAAAATAAAGGAAATTTTGGGTAATGACCCCCTCCCCGCCCCCCTTGCTAGATGACTGTAGTGGGAAATGCCCCACACACACAAAATGAAATGCACGCTCCTATTACTAACCATGTGAAAGAATATAATTTTACTAATATGGGATTATACAAATTTGGCCAGGAAACCGCCTACCTATTGATATGATCAAAAATGATCAAACTCATTTGCAGCAACGCGGATCGCGCATACCGTACGTGCAAAAGACCTTGTGGTCTCCTCGTGGTCTCCAGTATGCGGGCTTGTCGATATCTCCAGCCCAGCGCTAGCGGCGCAAACAGGGACAGGTGCAAACGGGCGGTGGATTTATGAATTTCACGGGTGGCCATTGGATTTCTTCCAATATTTCTGCATTTAACGATGCTTAGGTTCGGATTTTACCACACACACCTTTTAAAAATATTTACATGTATTCAACAATATTGATCAATTAGTTTGGCCAATATAGATGTTTTGGGTAACTTTCCCAAAACTGTTCTTTGGATTTAAGTGCACATACAAGGACATTGTGAAAACTGAAAAGACCCCCTTTTTAGCATTTCAAGGAGCCATCTGAAATAAAACATACCCAAAGAGAAATATTGAGCTATTTTACCATTATAGCAATAACCACCATTAAACACACCTACTTCCTGAATATTGTGGATCCTGACACAAAAACCCTCAGGTGTAAAATTCTCGCTAATAGCCTGTAAAAATGCACCATTTTTTACAGATCTCAGAATTGCCATGTGTGTTCAAACACCTGATCTGAAGTATTTAATTTAAAGGCCACTGGGATTTACATTGCAGACTTGCATTATCAAGTGAAATATTTAAGTAATAAAATTCCATTTGAGTTTTTGAGTTTGTTCATATAGTAAACAAAATGAAATATTGTATGCATGTTTTCATTAATATATCAGTACTATGACAATAATGTTATATTGATGAGTCTTGTGTAAATGAGATTTAATGATGTTCAAAAATCTACATACATGTAAAATATATCATGATTTTAAGAAATTAAGATGTTTGATTTTTTTTTAGCATAGTGAAACTAACCAGAATATATAATATTAATTAAAATTATTTCTGGTTCGAATCCAGGGGAAGCCCAATTTTCTTTGCTCATTTTCAAATATAGTTTTAAATTAGAATATTGAAAAGGTTGTTGACATAAATGATGTTCTACTTTTAATTCCCCAGTGTCTGTCACAAGTGGCCTGTTCATCACATTCCTGTTATTATCAGAGTTCACCAGCTTCATCAGTCCAGATGTGTAAGTTCTTCAATACAGCAATGCTCAAAAGTCGCCCAGGGCTACTAGAAATTAGCTTTGGGCCACCAAATTCCACTGTTTTTCTTTGTTTGGGGCTACCAGATTAAGGTTTCGGGCCACTAGAATTTGAAAATCTTGTTAATACTTGCCAGAGTGGGCCACAAGGCTCAAAGTTTATTTCCAGCTTTGAATACAGTAAAACCTGCTCATGCCACTATCTGGGTGAGAGTGAGAAAGGCGTTAAGTCAGTTTTGGAATAAATTGAGTTGTGCAGTACCATCTGATAGGTCAGAGCTTCCTCTATGTCATGCCAAGTTTTCAGATAATAATTATTTATAATTTTTGAAATATTTATATATATATTGCAAATGAACTGTACATTTGATTTAAAGGTGCACCTGTAAAGTGTCAGATATTGCCCAAAATGACATTTGAGAATTCAATCCTGTACCAAAATCATTGTAAGATATGTCCGAATGATGTGTAAAAGTTTCATTGAAAAAGAACACTGCTTTCCTGGTTAAAAAGGCGAAAATATGCATGATCAGCTTTTACAACAAATTACTGTATGACGTTATGAGGTTTATGACTGTTCATTAACGCTCTTGAGTTGAATGATAGATATCGTCATACTAAAGGGGCATTTGACAAAATCTAACCCTATTTTATTCTTCTCTTATCATAAGCTAAACAACACGGTCGAAGAGAAACAAGGAAGCTCAAAGTAATTTTCGTGGAGTTAGACATTTTACAGGCATCCCTTTAATTTAATTTTATTTATTTTATTTATTTTCAAATCTCATACAAATAATAATACAAATTATAACTCATTGAACTGTACATACATTGTATGATGTATCAACTGGTGTTTATTTTCAAACAGTGTGAGTGAGCTGTATGTAGACAACCTTGGGGAGGTGGAGAGACTAGCAGTGCGGGTGAATCTCACTCTACCAAAACTCGCTTGTGCAGGTTTGTTGACTTTGTAATGCAATCCATATATTATAATGAAGATTTTTTCTTCTTTTCAAAATGGTGTAACGTTACTCTAATTATGCTAGACAAACTCTGGCTATTTAAGTTTGAAATGGCTTGAATGGTTTGAAATGGCGTCATATGGCACAGTTTAACTATGGTTTCACGAAACCACCTTTTTAAATTCCAGCCATTGTCTTCAATAACCTTATGGACCTTGTAAAATTGTATGAAATATTATAGTTGTGTGAATTATATAATTTACCTTTCATAATGAGGATATGGGATAACTTAATTATTGGGCAAAACATATATATAGGCACACTTGGTTTACATGTTAAATTTAAATTGTAAAAACATATATTACATGAAGTTGGCAGTGAGGGGATAGTACGGGAGAGGGAATGATGAGGGGGGGGGGGGGGGGGGGCACAGTGGCTTATGGTCCCCCAATTATTTGACCTCCCCCCCAAAAAAAAAAAAAAAACATCAGGGTAAAAACAAAATATATATATATGATGACACACGCAGTACCCCGGTATCCCGCGTTGTGTAGCGCCATCTTGCGTCCAACCGTACCGCAGCTATTGCGTTGTGCATGCAGTGTAGCGCGGGATTGTATGCACGCTATACCCACAGTACAGCCCTAAAAATTAAATAAATAATTAACAAAATGGCGGATTTTCGTCTGGTACCCCGGGGTACCGTTTATGTCATCATATATACATGCTAAGGAACCACGTTCCCATCCTTCTGGGTCCTCATTTATATGATCTCTTTGTGTTCTTGACTTGTTGTTGCAGTTGTTGGTGTAGATATACAAGATGACATGGGGAGACATGAGGTTGGATACGTAGACAACACGGAAAAAGAACCTGTCAACAACAACCAAGGATGCCGCTTCTACACCAAATTTACAATCAACAAAGTAAGTGGTTGTTCAAGTTTGATTTCTTATGGCTTTACTGCATGTCAGTAATGACAAGTTTGTCAAGAGCAGTAATCTAGTAACATTAAATGTAAAATATAATCATCATATTTGTCTTAGGAGTATTTTGAAAGTGCCTATCAGTTAAATGTATTTTGAAATAAGACAAAAAGGAACAAATCTCTCAAAATGCTGAATCATTTTCAAGCAAATGCCAGTTTGTGAAATTGAGTTTGAAATACCGTTTTCACCTTTGACAATATTTAATGTGACTCAAACCCCTTTCTTCTCACTGTTGATAAAATAATGCTGCAAGATATAAAGGATTTTCAGGATATAATTTGAAATTCTCTCCCCTCTCTCCCTCCCCTCTCTGTATTCTAAACAAAGTCAGGCAAGACAAAACTGTGATCTAGTGATTGCTGAAAAGGCAATCATGCAGTTCCAATCCACTGTCAATGGCCCTAATCAATGTGCTAGTTCTTTAGAACTATTACTTTACTAGCCTAACATTTCAATAATCGTTACTATGTTTATGTTACGTTATATTATGCTCTCGACTTGTAACTCACCAACATTCCTGTGTTGTCTTTCCTTGTATAACAGGTGCCTGGTAACTTCCATGTTTCCACCCATGCAGTCGGGGCCAACCAGCCTCAGTCACCAGACTTCTCGCACATCATCCACGAGGTGTCGTTTGGTGATGATCTCCAGGTAGGTTGTGTTAAAAGTGGCATAGCTGAGGGATAGGGGCAATTTCCCATGTGTACCCTCCCCCATCCCCTCTCCTTACCCAGGTGTCTAGGACTCTAGGTTGATTCTTGCTATCATGCCTGTGTGCATAGTATTAATCACCAGACTTCTCACACATCATCCACGAGGTGTCGTTTGGTGATGATCTCCAGGTAGGTCGTGTCGACAGTGGCATAGCTGAGGGATTGGAACCATCATGTGTACCACCCCCCCCCCCCCCGCCTTTCCCCTCACATTACCCCTGTCTCGGACTCTAGGTTGATTCTTGCTATGCCTGTGCGCATAGTATTAATCACCAGACTTCTCACACGTCATCCATGAAGTATCGTTTGGTGATGATCTCCAGGTAGGTTGTGTTGACAGTGGCATAGCTGAGGGATAGGGGCCATTTCCCATGTGTACCCCCTCCCCCTTTCCCCTCTCCTTACCCCTGTCTAGGACTCTAGGTTGATTATTGCTATCATGCCTGTGCGCATAGTATTAATCACCTGTCTTCTCACACGTCATCCACGAGGTGTCGTTTGGTGATGATCTCCAGGTAGGTTGTGTTGACAGTGGCATAGCTGAGGGATAGGGGACATTTCCCATGTGTACCCTCCCCCCCCCCCCCCCCCTGTCCCCTCTCCTTACTCATGTCTAGGTTGATTCTTGATATGCCTGTGCGCATAGCATTAATCACCCGTCTTCTCACACATCCATGAAGTATCGTTTGGTGACAATCTCCGGGTAGGTCGTGATAACAGTGGCATAGCTTTAATAGGGATAGGGAAACTTCCCTTGTTTGACCCCCCTTGCCCCCATCTTTTTACCCTCTGTATGTGTTGATTCTTAATATACCTTTGGCCCATAGCCTTAGTCTTCACAGGTAGGTGGTGTCATTTCTGTATAATTATATAGTTTTCAACAAATATATCATAAACATAAAGCATACAAGCACAAAATGTTCATCATCAAGCATAAAAGAAACACATCTCTATAAAGAGTTATAGAGTATGTACATACATGTATGTGAAGGGAAAATAATGTAATTGATTTAACTTGTTACAGTATGAACCGTGAACCAAGGTTTTACCATAATTACAGTCAAATCTGTGTATAGTAACCATAAAATGGAAACAAGAAAGGTGACAGGTTATATAACATTGCCTTACCGGTAGGGGATCACTTTTGGTGGCTACTATAGGCAGGTTGGCTGTTCTACAGGGTGGCCCAGAAAAAATGGGAACAGGGTACTTGCGATTATAAAGAAACATCAAGACGTACAGGATGTGTTTGTGAGCCACTCATATCTTCAGCAATGTTACCCCTTCTTTCTCATTGACACAAATTTGAACCTAGAACAAAACTACTTGACCAAAATTACTGTTCTTGGTAATAAATTTTCTTTAAAAAGATTGTCTATCCAGTGAAACTATTCTTTACGTTTCTTTATAATGGCAAGTACACCGTTCTGTTTCTTGGGGGGCCACCCTGTATAGACAGGTGGCTGAGACAGCTTTGAATGTATACTCGATATATTGAATGGTGGTTTCTTCAGAATATTGGAGTCATTACAACGTTTATTTTGTAATTTCTTTTGTCCTTTTCTTCTTCTGTTTAGAATAAAAGTCTGAGTGCCTCATTTAATCCACTGGCTGGTAAGGACCGGAGTGACAGTAAACGTAAGTACCTAGGAACTTTGTTGACATTTGCAAAAAGGTTGATGAAATGTGCATTTTTGTGATCTGATATGTCCATTAAGTAATGAGTGAAAATGGATGTTATATGGTTGAGTAATAATCAAATAATGCAAAGTGATATGAGCGCTAACTCATTGCACTGACTTTGTACACAGTTATAACTTTCTGTTTGATAATTACCAATCTGAACACTTCAATCGTAAATAATTTGAAAAAAACAAAACCTGATTCATGCCTCTAATCCCCTAAGCCTCTTAATTATTATCTTGCTAGTAGACTAAATGGGTGTAGACCAAGAGGTATGTTACCTTTTGTTTTACAATTCTTTGCACCAGGAGAGTTCCCATGACTGCTTAATGAAGATAGTTCCCCAAATCTCTAATCCTAAATTATAATTTTGATAGTTAGACTAAAATGATGTAGACCAAGACTATAATGTTGCTAGTAGATGAAATGGGTGTAGACCAAGACTCATGTTACCTTTTGTTTGATTCCTTGTATCAGGAGAGTCTTCTCATGACTACTACATGAAGATAGTCCCCACAGTGTACGAGGACCTATGGGGAACCAAGAACGTCTCCTACCAGTACACGTATGCATACAAGGTAAGCTTTTCTATTATAATAATAATGATGTACTACAGGTACAGTCAAACCTGTGAATAGTAACCACCTAAGGGAAACAAGAAAAGTGGTCACTGTAGACAGTTGACGTCTAAAGATGGCTTCTATAACATTGTACAGTCAACCCTGTGTATAGTGACCACCTATAAATGGAAAATGTGCATACCGTAAAACTCCGTGTATAAGGCGCACTTTTTTCCGTCGGAAAAATTTCAAAGTCGGGGGTGCGCCTTATACACAGGTATAGCAAAAAAAAAAAAAAAAAAAGATTTTTTTTTTTTTTTTTTTTTTTTTTTTTTTTAAATAAATTTTTTGGGGACACCCTGTAGTCATGTTCAATGCATATTACACTCCAGGTCATGACAAGAACTTACTGTCTGTTGTAGCATTCAGCAAAATATACCTATTTCTCACACAAAAAATATTGGTTACAGATTTTAAAATTGCAAGTTTATTGAGCAAAGACTGCTGCTAATGAATATTCATACATTCGTGAGCAGCAGTACTCATATTATATATGCAATTATCTAACCAGTGGTTGTAAATTTTGCTCATAATTGAAAATATTTGTTAGTTTATTAAGAAAATTGCATTATATTTAATGAGTATAAGTGCTAATGAATATTCATGAATATGAATATGAATATTTATGAGCACCAGTGTTTTTTTTTTTGTACTAACCGCTATTTTATATGTGAAAAAATGTATATGATGATGAAAGCTACAATTGACATTAAGCCCTTGATATGTCCTAGACCAGCGATGTAAGTATTCCAACAGCACTACATGGTGTCTAAAAAAAAATACAGGGTGTCCTAAAAAAAAAAATTTTAAAAAAAAAGTTTTTTTTTTTTAAATTTTATTTTTTTATAGAAAGTTGGGGGTGCGCCTTATACACGGGTGCGCCTTATACACGGAGTTTTACGGTATATGTCATACGAAACAAACAAAAAAACAAAATAAAGGGAAACAAGAAAAGTGGTCACTAGACAGGTGACCTTTATAGACAGGTTCCATAACATTGCTTTTCTCTGCAGGGGATCACTTTTGGTGGCGGTTATAGACAGGTTGGCTGCTATAGACGGGTGGTTGCTATAGAAAGGTGGCCGCTAAGACAGGTTTGACTGTAAACAGCATTTACAGAGCGCCATGTATCTAGGTACCCTATTCAACACATCTTATGATAAAACATTTCTTTGTCCCTCTCTGGTTCATCTCACAGCACACCGACACCTTCTCCCACGGCCGGAGGATGCTGCCCGCTATCTGGTTTAGATATGAAGTCAGCCCCATTACTGTCAAGTACCATGAAAAGAGGGCCCCCTTCTACACCTTCATCACAACTGTAAGTTTGATTATGACATTGTCTGGTGACAGTGAGAAGGGCATAAAGTCTTTTTTGGCAAAATTGCATAAAATTGGTCAGAGTCATCTCTATGTGATGCCAAATTTTCAGATAATATCAATTTATAATTTTGCAAATAATTTCTAACAAAATAAAAGAGAATGGCTGCCAGCAATCTGGTTTAGATATGAAGTCAGCCCCATCACTGTCAAGTACCATGAAAAGAGGGCCCCCTTATACACCTTCATCACAACTGTAAGTGTAAAGTCATATTGTCGGGTGATAGTCAGAAGGGCATAAAGTCTTTTTTGGCAAAATTGCATAAAATTGGTCAGAGCCTTCTCTATGTGATGCCAGCAAGCCTCTAAAATAGGCTGTGAGAAAGTAGACAATAATAATTTGTCTCCATTGATTTACATTTTACTACACGTGCCTTTATAGTGGACAAGCAGTTTTCAGCAGTTTTTTACATTTAATAATAATAATTATTATTATTATTGAGTCTACTTATTTAGCGCACGATCTGTCTTTTGACACTTAATTTGCATCATTATTATTACCCCCGTCATCGGATACGCACACTGCAATCAATATAGCACACAGAGTGCAAATTTTCCACTCCCTAGGGAGCAATCTTGGCCTAAACATTTCTGTTTTGTTTGCTTTGTTTGTAGATCTGCGCCATTGTTGGTGGAACATTCACGGTGGCGGGCATCATCGATTCCTTCATCTTCACTGCAGCCGAGGTCTTTAAGAAGGCAGAGCTAGGCAAGCTCAGTTAATAACAATACCACACAAAAGTAGCAATTATATTAAAGGGATCTAGTAACATTGTCCGAATCCTCAAAACTTATATGGAGCTCTAACAATTCTCTCATTCCTTGTTGTATTCGTATTAACAATAGAAGCATGGGACAGGTTTTGGTTTTCCGAAATTCCCTTTCGTTAAAATGATATTTACAATTGAAGTGTTCGGATTTATAACTATCCACTGGATAGTCATAACCGTGTACAAAGTCAGTGCAATGAGTTAGTGAATATCACTTTGCATTTTCGCTCATTTCTCGGCCATATAACATCCATTTAACGTGATATTTTTAAACATTACTCAGTGAACATAAAAGATCACAACAATGCACATTGTATCATCACCTTTTGCACATGTTGTCAACAAAGTTACTAGATCCCTTTAATCCCAAAAGTAATATTCTTACTCAGTTTCTGGCATGTAAATGTTATCTCTTTTCTATTTCTTGTACTGTATATTTCTTTGTCTAGAGGCATCACTGAGACTCCTTGATGATATAGCTATTTATAGAACAATATTGTACTTTTTAAACATTTAATTTGTTTATTTGGGTTTTTATAGTATTTGATTTATATCTAAAACAATAGTTTTAGTGTAATACAAACTTATCTTCTTTTATGCTTCCATTACTAAAAACCTTGATGGAGTTTTATTTTTTCCTTGAAGATATCACACATTTTGTTTTTTTCATTGTTTTTTCAGCAGGTTTGATCGCACTTTCTCAAATTGATATAATGGTGTTATTGTTTTTTGCATTTAACACCTTCACATTTATTCTGTGAACAAAACAGCTACACTAATGTTATGCACATGGCAACAAACTTTCCAAGTATATCATATCTTCCAAAATACACCTTGATATGTTATAAGTTAGGAATTCAATATATTGTGTTCATACAATATTTTGTGATATATGATGGTACTTTTATCTTAAAAGTTAAAAAAATGGTGCTTTTTGGTTTTTGCATATAAACTCTTTATGTAGTCTCTGAAAATGTCATGTGAACCGGATTAGCTTTGGTTAAGACATGAGTTAAATAAAAAATATAGAAAATAATGTATCAAGTTAAAAAGAACACATGCTTTAGAGTAGCATTACATGTAACACTTTTTAATACCTTGATAATTTTGCAAAAACTTTTGATTAACTGGCCATTAGACATACAATAGCTGTTGCACCTAATGTTACCATGTACATTTAATGTGGCCTATAAACCTTTCACGTTTGGTAATGCCTAACAATGCGAGCACTAGACATATGTACGCTATGAAGCTCTATTTCACTGTTGGTGAATATAGATTCTTGATAGAAGTACATCGTATTTAGAGAAAAAATTCTATATTCATAAAATACAGAAATATATCAAGCTTGTTTACTCTTCTACACACCTGTGAAATTTAGGCCTTACAAGTAGAAGTATTGTCAACTTTGATTTCTGTATATCACAGAGCATTATGTTAGAACTTTACTATGTGCTTGTACATCAATATTGTAACTGTAGCAGCTAAAGATGGAAATTATTTGAATAAGTATTTAAAAATGCCTTCATTTATCTTTGTATAAAATGGTCACAGCAAGAAGGCACCATAGTCTCTGTGCTGTTATCCTCAAAGAGAACATTAGAACTTTAATTTCCTATTTCTGTTTTATTGATGTTGATTCGTGTAATGAAATTTCAGTTTTAACTTTTAACTTACACATTTACAGTGCTTTTATCTTGATTTTTCATGATTTTTAAAATTCATTACTGTAATTCTCTATCCTTTGATAATTTACTCAATTGTGTATTGTTGTATATCATTCTTAAACAGAATTTTGTTTCCAGTTACACAGATTGCAACCAAATTAGAAAATTACACTTTGTATGTCAAGTAAAAAAATTAATATTTAATTTGTTTTTATCATTGGGTGTTCAGGTATTATAATTATTAATTTTTCCGCATACTAGTCAACATTAAACCAAAATGTCTTTCGTACGCTCATCTCCTTTTTTAGTACCATCTTGTCTCTAGATGGAATTCCATCGGAAATGTTTATTTCAGAGTAGATAATTATAGCCTTCAATGTAGATCAACCTGTTCCGATGAAAATTAGCTTGGTGCACCTACATATATGGTTGCCCGCGGCTAGTATGCTCCTTGGGGAGTTGAGAATGTGTACAAGATAATTGTGCGGGTCTGAATTGTACCAAATGACCAGGGGTAATGATAAGCGCTTAGAGGCTGCTCTGCATTAGGCGCTATATAAATACGATCTATTATTATTATTATTAATTTGTATCGAATGTGTAAGCAGTTTTGTTGTACTTCTCAAACTTAGTGTATATATCTGAAACTAGTCAAACTACAATGAGAAATAAAATCATTAAAAAAACATTGAATGCAAGCTAATGCAAAATCATAAATGCAAATCAATTTTTATACACCAGTCTTAGATTCTGAAGTTAATTGTACATTCCTTTGTTAAGGAGAAGTACCATAGCAGAGTTGCCAACCATTCTGTTTTTGCCGTAATTGTTATGTTTTAAAAAAAGTAATTGGCCGTACGATTTTTAAAGTTAAATTATGTTCTTCTAAAAAACACAAAAAATGTCTGAACATTTTAAAATGTTCTAAAGCTTAAGAACACGGTAATACGTAATATGCACGTTATGAGCACCAGCACCCACGCTGTTCAAATAAATGATTTTCAAATAGATAGTCTAATTTTGTGCGCGAACTTCAGTATGTAGTAAGCTCAACTCGCGATGTGCGATTTCTGTGTTTTTTGGGTAATAAGGTTAATTTTTCATGATAATTTATTCAATTCTGTTTTTTCCCTGAAAATTCTGTTTTGGGGGTCATTTCATTCTGTTTTTTATTGTTGATCAAGGTTGGCAGCTCTGCCCTGCCATAGGAAAAAGTTCTGTAGACATGTAGGAATGAAGTGTGGAAGCGTAAGTTGAGATTGTTTTTCATTCTTTCTTTTTTAACAAAGCTTGTAAGACGAGCTTCAGGGCCAATATTCAATTTAATACTTATATTAAGTAAGACATTTACTTAGCATTGTGATATGCTGAGAACTTAACTTATCTCATATTAAAATTGTTTTTACACTGTTACTTCAGTAAACAAAATCTAAATGTTATATTTGAAGACATTATTACTTACAAATTTTGGTAAGATCTTCAGTTGATGAATTAATTGAATCCCAATTTTGGCTAAGTAATTTACGTAAGTCAAATACTAAGTAAACTGTGTAAATTTTGACTTAAGTATGGAATTGAATACCGGCCCAGGTGTGTAACTCCATACAATTAGTTTCTATAATCTTGTTATATCAGGTATCTTGTTGTACATGTATACGGTCTTGAAACAATTAAATATATATAGAAACCATTTTGTAAAATAATCTTGTTTTAACCAAGCTTGTTATAAACAGGTTTCACTGTATTCGGCCAATACCACTTATGATATGAACAGATTAAGATCAATAATATCTACAATCTAAATTCATCTCAATATCTATTGTAATCTCTTGATTTTTCAAATCACACCATAATTGTTATTGTTAAATTGCATTTGATATGGTACACGTATCTTTGAAATTAAAACAAATTCTTATTTTTTGTTCATTATGGAGCTATATTAAACATTGACATTTATGTCTATCAAACCTTTGAACTGTTTCTTCGATATTGCATTTGTGTGTTTTGTATGCAGTCAAACCTGTGTATAGTAACCACCTTTTAATAGAAAAACAAGAAATGTGGCCACTTTAGACAGGTGACCTCTATAGACAGGTTCCATAACATTGTTTTACTCTGCAGGAAACCTTAGGGAAACAAGAAATGTGACCACTGTAGACAGGTGACCACTGTAGACAGATTCTATAACATTGTTTAGCCACTATAAAGTGTGCAGCAAATAAAATGGAACAGCATACTTCCCACAATAACGTGATAGAATGGACTGCTCTCATATGATCGGGTGAGCATCTTTCACTAAGAAAAATGATCCTAAGATCAGCAATTTTGGTTACGTACTCTTTTGTTCTAGGACACATTTCCTCATATTTATAAAAGTGGTTACAGAATGGTTATAGAATAATAAACCCTCGTAACAGTGCAACCCATTAACCAATCCTCACAATCGGCATACGAAATATAAGTATAATGTATAACATACTTGTTCTAAATGACATAAATAACAATTAAAAGTGGCCACACTGCTAACTTAATTATAACTAACAGAAGTAGGATAATCCATCTATACATCCATCATAAACAATATGCTTATAAGGTCATGAATATTTCATGAGCAGTACGTAATACACAATAAACTTTTACACAATTTCTCACTAAATGAAGGCCTAACTTTACCTAGCAAAAAGCACAATAACCCTGTATAATAACCCCTATACTTGAATTATTGCTACTCCTCGCAGTGTTGAGCTCTTGCAGCACTTGTCACTGTCATATTCAAAAAGTTACAAGCCGCAAAAAAAAGAATATGCTGCAAATACGGGCCCGGTTTATAAAATACCCGACATAACTCGGCCTTAGTTTTCATTGTAAATTTTTGTTTGTTTGTTTGTTATTGTTGTTTTTTTTGTTTTTTTGTTTTTTTTTTTGGGGGGGGGGGGGGGTGGGGGGGGGGGGGGGAGCTTGTAAAAGAGTTAGAAAGAAGATAAAATACTAACAAGGAAATACATACAAAATTGTAAAAACAATAGAAAACATAGCTGGCTCTTCCAACAGTTTTTGTTGTATCATTATTCCAACTGGTTTAAAGAGTAAAGGCATTGAAAACCAACTATCACAAATATATTATTTATTGGTGAAAGGTGAATTTTTCTAAAAAAATGAAAATACGATTGTCAGGGCTCAACACTTTTTGTCAGTGGCCCGGTTGGTCCAGTGAAATAATTTCTTCCCCTTTTCTGGTGGCCCGAAAGAAAAATTTACTGGCCCGAATATTTAATTTCGTGAGTAAACTTTTTACTATTCAAAATATCACTCTTTCCTTATCAAACCATTGATTATAGATGAAGCATGACGTGGAAGAAAACAAGATTTTTCTAATTTTGTCAATGTCTGGTTGAAAATCTGCATGCTTGCCCTATCGCGGCCACCAAAATATGACTTTTATACATTTTTTCTGGCCCGAAGTGAGAGTGTCGAGCTCCCCCCACCCCCCACCCTGGCTCAAAAAGCCTGGCCCCTTTTTACTAACTGTACTGTACGTGTCCCATGGAATGGGCTTGATTGAGGCTGTGGAGGATTGTACACCGGGTGATAGTGGGGTTATAATAATATAAAAATGGCCTCTTCCCCAATCTTTAGAATAGAAGGGCCTCAGACCCCTTTTGTTTGCGTGCCCACCCTACTCCTCCCTTGACCCCATCGCCCATCCCATTTGCTCGTCCAAGTTTACGCTTATAAGCCGTAATAAATATGCCTGAACAGTACTCAGCGAAATATGTCACCTACAGCAGAATGGTTCTCCAATACTATTATTATTATATAAGCGGCATTTCGATACTAATAACGCAGAATTGTTTACTACGTGTGTCTGCACGACGGGCATGAACAAGCACAAAAGCACGACATACCCACGGTATCTTCGCGGAAATGCCCAATGCCCGCCGCGGGAGATTCGCAGCTTTGTTGCCAATTAGATAGGCGATTCCTGTGACGCTTTGGCAACCATTACTTTCCCGTTCACGACGCAGCCGTACGTAGTAAGTACAATTTTCCTCGTCTTAAGTGTTTGTAGACTAATATTTCGCGTGTCTCATTTCTGTTAAGGATTACTTTTACGGAATCATAAGAGATCAATTTACAATATAAGTAAGAGTCATCAGTCTATTCCTATTTCTGAGCTCTGTGCTGAGCTTGTGATGTGACTGTACTTGCTACTACTAGTAATTCATTTCAGTCCCATATGTTGAATTCTACGTTAGTAATGAATCAACTGGGGCGCTAAATGCAGTTTCGTACTCCATGTATTAAATCACTTTTTAAACACAACAAAATTTGTTTGTATAAATCACTTAAATGTTTTATAATCCCTCGAGGGTCTGTCGTGCACGTGTTGTCAGCAAGATCTGAGCCAAATAATGAAATATGAGAGTATGAGACATTTTTGACAACTTTGATTCATTATCTTTTTTTTGGACGTGACGCGTATGGTAGGTGTACTACACATCGGCACTGTTTTTAATATAGGCACACCGCGTAATATTTGTTTTTGCGCGTGTTGTGAAAAATCGTGCATGTGATGATGCGCGCTACCCTTAAAAACTAAACTGGTCAAAATTTTGAGGAGAAATAATGCGTAGATCGTCCGCTACGAGTAAATTTGTGAAATGATGCCAATAAAATTAGCATCGCACAAGAAATTTGGAGTTGCGTGCATTGTCAACGAGAGTTGAGGGGGTGCCGGTATTAAAAACACTTCGAACTTGTGAAGCCAAAAAACCACGCGCGCGTTCGAAGGCGCTATCTCAAAATATAATTAATACATCGCAAATCTGATCATCGCATCGGAATCTGCACTATTTTCTCAATGTGTGAGTACAATTTCAAGAAATGTGTACAATTTTTAAGTCTTAAACTGTCGGAAATGTGTTAGTGTGCCGATGCGGGGGTTACTCAATCATACAAACAATGTTAATTAAGGCTGAGTCATGTCGGTAATTGTCGGAACCGGGTCCCGATAAACTTTTACCGGTCGGGAACCGGTATCCCGATAAATTTTCACCGTCGAAACTCGGACCGGTAAAATCACGCAATCGTGCACGCATCGGCAAAATGCACTGTTTGGGGCTTATATTGCTCTTTTTATATGCAAATAACATAATAAATACTGAGGCTTTAATGGATTTACATATCAATCTTTACGGGAAAATAGTTACAGTATCCAGAATTAACTCAGTTTCGCATGAAAAGTTTTTTTTTTTTCGAAGTAAATTCATCGTTTGTTCACCATTGCCCATCGCAACACGGTTCACAGACACTTAGCCCGCTAGTCTGGGGGAAACATCACATGTACGATCGCTTGTGACTGTGAGCCACTGCATGCCCTTAAAAAGTGGCTATAAATTAGCCTTTTCGCAATCAACACCATTTTGATATTCTACTTACATGATTTCGAATGGCGTTTGACAGCCGAACAGAAAAAAAAAGAGCCCCGAAACAATGAAAACAACTACTCAAAACATCGATAAAAAACGACTACATCGTTCCAATTCGCTCGTATACCCTGTGTGCAAGTTACGGGGTCTCTTTTCTTGCGCAAGATCCATCCGCCGGGGACTTCCCCAATTCCTGGCGGATGGATCTTGCCGATAGAGGGCGGACTGGAACATAGTTCCACCGGCCCGGCCCAGCAAGAGACCCGTAACTTGCACACAGGGTATACGAGCGAATGGGAGCGATGTAGTCGTTTTTTATCGATGTTTTGAGTAGTTGTTTTCATTGTTTTGGGGCTCATTTTTGTTTCTGTTCGGCTGTCAAACGCCATGAAATCATGTAAGTAGAATATCAAAACATTTTTAAATGGTGCAAATGACCAAAAAACGTATTTTGAGCCACTTTTTGAATGCACTGGCTCATCAGCTGGATCATACAAAGATCCATCAGACAACTCCCCTGGAGTATCGGACTAACATTGTGTGCACATCCGCCGACAATATCGTTCAAATGACTAGCAATTTTGCGCTTCCTGTTCAATTTCTGACTGTCATACGAAGTAATGAACCAATAATTTCTCGAAAATAACCACTCTTTAAAGTAAATGATATCAATTGCCCCGTTTTTATTTGAATTCCGCTACATTATTGTGATAATCTTAATTTCTTTTTTAACATTTTATTTTTTTTCATTTTTTTTTCGGGGCACTGTTTCCCGATATACCGAACCGGGTCCCGATTGAAACGGTCGGTAACCAGTGTGATCGACCGAACCGACTCAGCCTTAATGTTAATGACAATGTCATTGATTATTGTATACATAAGGCGAGAAACCGCAGGTGGGCGTGGACCCTGCAAATCACGGCGAGGAGTCATAAAGTTAGAATTTGGGGTAATACTGCAGTCTCTGGCTGGATTTGCATAGGGCTTGAAAAGGCTGGAATAAGTTCATAAATGACAGTTTGACAGTTTGACGTTTCAGCATCTAACTTCCAGAACACAATCTCTTTTTTGTTCGCCATCACGTCGTTTACCTAGACTCTATTCTAGAGTCTGGAACAGTCTGCCATCTAGTTTCAAAGATGCTGCCATTCTTTCACCTTTTCCTACATTCCTTTTCCTTCTAAAGTCGTCTATCCTCTCTCTGTTCAATAGGCACATTTGACTACCAAGGTCATTAAGTTGCACTTATTTAATATGCAACTTTGCCTTTATATTGTTCCTTACCATTTTACACGGTCTGGGTCTTATCATAATAGTCGATGGAGCGGTAATACTAATGTCCAATGCCCTTATTACCGCGATATGTATATAATACGTGTGGTTTGCGGTTGCACCATGTGAGATGGGTGGATTGGTGAGTCCTGAAAAGGACTATGGTAGTCCTAGAAAGGACTGTTGGTAGTCCTAGAAAGGACTGTTGGTGTAGTCCTGAAAAGAACTGTTGGTATTCTTTCTAGGAGTCCTAAAAAGAACTGCTGGTAGTCGTAGAAAGGACTGTTGATAGTCCTAGAAAGGACTGTTGGTAGTCCTAGAAAGGACTGTTGGGATAGTCCTGAAAAGGACTGTTGGTATTCTTTCTAGGAGAGTCCTAAAAAGGACAGTTGGTAGTCCTAGAAAGGACTGTTGATAGTCCTAGAAAGGACTGTTGGTATTGCGAGGATAGGGTGGATGGTAGGAGGGGCTCGACGTTTCGAATAGGTTGACTCCGTCGTCGGGATATGTATATATAGCAATGCATGTTTTCTTATTCCAGCAAATTTGGTCAGAAACTGCAGTATTAACAAATTTGGATACTGTGATCGTTCATAGTATCCAAATTCAGATACTTCACACAAACAATGAGGAAGACGTAGGTACATTTACCTGTAGAGTATTAATAATAATAACTGTTATTTATATAGCACTATTCCCGTGGGGATCATAGCGCTTTACATGATACAAATGAGCATGAGGGGGCCTTTTCAAAACTTAATTTCCTAAAATTAACCTTGATTCTAACTTGTTCATATATATCCAGAAAGAAAGAAAGACTGAAAAATGGCAAAGAACACCACCCTCCTCCTTCAGAAGCTGCGCAGCCTGATGAAGACTGCCCTCGATGGTGGGTCCATTCAAGCCTACATCATCCCCTCCTGTGATGCCCATCAGGTGAGACCACTCATACAGACGTGAACATACTGCTGTGTGGAGCAGGCTGTGCATAGACAACACATGGGTGGCAAGGTTCAGAGCCTTGCCACCTATGCATTGTCTATGTGCTCCGTGATCTACTAAATAGGAGAATACATTTCTGAAAGTTTGAAAACAATTGTTGAAGAGATAAGAAAACTATGGCTCTTTGAAGATAGCCATTTACTTTAGGGAGAACTTAAATTAGTAATGCACTCTGCCAAACTCCCCATATATCCCCATATATGTTACACTAAATTCCTCATTTGTTCAATTTTCTCGAAATATATATCACCCCCCCCCCCCCCCCCCCTCCCCCCTCCCGTTTTGAGGTTCAATATAATTATTCTGCTTTTTAGAATACATTTCACACAAATAAAGTAGGTTTTGAGTTTGGAGAAGTGTGACTATATATGAACAAATTCGAAATTTTGTGTACTGAACAAATTGAATAGCCTTGTATTATAAAACCTCATTGAATATACTCTCTTTGGCAATTATGTTCCCTACTTCTTTGCAGAGTGAATACATTGCAGACTGCGACAAGAGGAGGGAATTCATCACTGGTTTCACTGGATCTAGTGGTGAGTCTCCAAATGAGTGTTGAGTAACTATTCTTTCTATACAAAAATAAGTTTGCTAGGTTTTTAATCTATTTGAAACTACACATAAACTTATATTTTTGATTTGATTTGATTTGATTTATTAAACCATTAAAAACACACAAATATATAAAGCAATGATATTACAAATGATATATGTTAAGTCGATAATGGTTAGGGCCCTTTTTAAGCACCCTGTTAAATTATACAAAACGCAAAAATATTCCATTTGTTTATGGAACTTTAGAAATCACATTATTGTGCAATAACTGTTTTCTTTATTTAGCCAGGCTACTAGCTAGTGCCAGTGACCATAACTTGCAATATAGTTCTGCTAGACATGTAACTTTACTTGTTTTGCCCCCGCCATGATAGCTTCCAGGAGGCATTATGTTTTGGGGTTGTACGTCTATCGGTCCATCATCATTATGTCCATCTAGGGTTCATGAGGTTTAAGGTAGAATGTCACAGGGCTTATAGTTATACATTTATGCAAAAAAGTTTCTTAATTGCAGGCAAAAAGCTGGCTTTATATTTCAATTTTATTTTATTTCAATGTGAAGTTTGAGAAGTGCATAATTCCTTTTACTTCTTGTCGTATGTATATTTCCTCTTTGGTTTCACAGATAATCTGTGGAAATAATACTTTTTTTTTTAGACCACTATAATATGTTTTGACTGACCACTAGAAACTGCAATGTTCCCCCAATGGTTCTGCATGCCACCGGTAGACTGAAAACCTTTATAAATGTGAATGATCTCCTCAATGCCCATGAGCTGTTTGGAAGGAATGCACTCCAGGGAGTAGAGATGGTGCACACAATGTGTGCAGGATGGCTGACCACAGTAATACTAGATAATGTATTAGAGATGATATTCTAGCATATTTATATTATAGGCACTATATAAATCAACCCTATAGGTATTATTATTATTGTTTTCTTGTATGCTTTTATGGTTAAGGCACTGCTATCGTGACAAATGATCATGCAGCCATGTGGACCGATGGGAGATACTTCCTGCAGGCAGCGAAGCAGATGGATCACAACTGGCAGCTCATGAAAATGGGTAATAGAAATGAAATAACACCCAAAATAATTCTTTGATATCATGTTATGATTAGCAAAATTATAAAATAATTAGCTGAACTCAAATAGTCCATTTCAAAAGGTTTTTGTCAAAATCTTTACATTAAGAGATAAGTTAAAGTGGACTTCCACACGATTTCAAGCTTCTAATGATTGAAAGACAGATATTCTAGGTCAATAAACACAATTTTGTATGAAAAAGTATGATTGTGGGTTCTTATAATTGGCTTTGAAATTCGAATGACACAAATTCGCGAGCGAGCTTGTACTATCCCACAATGCACCAATTTGTGACGTGCGACCCTCACTTTGCGCCTATTATGTGTTTACACTGCAGCGAATGTGTTCTTTTGATCGGACCAATACAATGCTCGATCATGAATAGTTTAGTCCACGATGCGCCACTCAACCGTGCCTTTGAGCATTACTACATTGTTGAACGTTTGAAAATACTTGCCTGCCCGAAATTGTAAAACGTTTGGCTTTCATTGGAATTTGAATAGACACAAAGTCCTGTAAACGTGGTTATTGAATTTGCTGGCTCTGCATGACCGGCTATTATGAATGACACATACAGTGATCACAATGCAGTGGCACCGGATTCAAGCCTACTCAAGAAATTGAGCAAAGTGAGGGTGGTACGTACGTAAGGGTCTCATGATTGTGTGCAGTAAATTTAATTATTTCCTCAGAGTTAATGACATTAGAAAAATCTCTTAGAAATCAACCAAAGAGAGTCAAATCCTGAAAATATTCAAGCACATCCCTAGATTTATTTCCAATATACTGTATTTTGTTTAAACTCGTCCGGAATTCTCCTTTAAGATGTATTCTTCACATGATATGTGATAAAAGTGTATAGTCCATTTTTTTTGTGTGGGGCGTTTCCCAATACTGTTATTTAGCTCTAAAAATTGATGCATGCGTTCTACATTTATTATGACAAAGTCTTCCAGGTCCTTTTTTGTCATATAAATGTTTTACATTTGTCGACTCAAATTGCTTGTTAAAATAATAGTTGATAGGAAATACAAATTATGTACAATATTTAAATTCCTTTTCAATCAATAATACACTTTTGTATGGAAGGTTTATTGTTGTTATTGTTGTTTTTTACTTTAATTTCAGGAACGCCAAAGACACCTTCGCAGGAAGCCTGGCTATCAGAGGTAAAAAGCCAAACCTTATGTATTTTGTTATTTTACACAGATTTCCCCATTATGTTTGTTTTTATTGTTTGGGGCAAATTATTAGCTATTCCACTGCGATAGTTGATCTTTACATAAGAAAGGTCAAGTCGGGTCACCTGCTGAGAAAATGCTGTAGTTGACAGCCGACCATTTTTGCAAAAAATATAATATTTATCAACATTTAAAAATGATTGTTCTTAACAATTCTTTCTATTATTTTTCCATCCCAGATTCTACCCTCTGGCTCCAAGGTTGGAGTGCATCCATTTCTCTTCAGATGGGGTAAGATTAGAACCTCTTTTCCCCCTCCTGTCACACTTCCCCCTTGTTACATAATATGTGACTGGATATAGCAAAACCCTGCACTTGTCGGTAATTCATATTTTGAAGAAATGGGCCTTTTAATGTGGACACAATGTATGTAGAAGACCTATGTTAGTAAAATTGAAACAATCATATCTTTTCCAAATATGAACCAATTTTTTAGAACAAAGCATCAAACAAAAGCTTGTAATGAGGCCTTTCTAATGGAATGGAAATCTAAATTTTGATTTGTACCGATAAGTGCAGGGTTTTGCCATATCTGGTCACATATGCGGCATCCTGTAATGGATCCCTACATTATCAAGCTATAGTTTGGCTTATACATGAATTGGTGGTAAAATCAGGGGAAAAATTAAACTTAATATTTTTGTTGGCTACTTTGCAAGCCTGCCTGCGAAAGATAGCACTGAGTGGAACATGATACAAGAACAAAATCATAAGGAGCTAGAGCAGGTTAAAAATGTAAAATTATCTTTTTCGGGGGCTAATTTTCAAACTTGTCTACAGGAAAATAGCATAGTTGTAAAATTGTTTTGCATTTTAACTCTATACAAATCTAATACAGGGGCTCTTTAATGATTTTCAGGGGCCCTTTTTGCCGTTTGGGGAGAAACATGTACAGTACTGTAAACGTGGTAATATTCGCGGTGCTTTAATTTTCACGGATTTCGCGCTGAAGTTGGCGTCCGCGAACATTAAATCCTGCGAATATGCAATTATATTCATTTCCATTTACTTAATAATATAATTTTGATGAGGGTCTTACAATCAGCCGCGAAAGTAAAAACCTGCGAATGTGTTTTTGCGTCGCTCAGCGCGAAATATTAATCACGCGAAAATAACAACGTTTACAGTATATTGCCCTGAGCCCCTACAAGTGTATTTTTTCGCTAGTGGTTGTTTTTATTTTTGTGTTTTGTCTTGTTATCCCTCCTTCATGCAGAGTCCTGGAACAAGTTCTCAACTATCCTGGAGGATGCAGGCCACTCCCTGGTCCCGATTCAGCCCAACCTGGTGGACCTGGTCTGGGACTCGGACAGACCAGAACCCCCTCAGGATGAGGTCAAAGTCCATGACCTGGTCTATGCAGGTTAGCTTTCTTGGAACTGAATTGATTTAATTGTCCCCTTTCATAAAAAAAAACATGCAGATGCATATCGTAGATATTACAATACAAGTTTATTTTTCTTAAACTGAACCAATTTTATTTTCCATTTTTATAAAAACAAGCAAAATAATACATATATGTGCAAATTATCATAGATCATTACAATTAAATTATGATAATAAGTACAATATAAGTTGGAAAAAAGAAAAAAAAGAAAGGAATATTCCCACTGCTCCCTCCCCAAAAGACACATCAGATGACTTCTCCTTTCACATTGTTAATAAACCTGTTAAGGACTACTACATGTTGAGGACATTCATTATACAGTTTTTCAACTGATTCAGGACTTGTCTTTGAAAACTGATAGGCTGGGGTCTACAAAAAATCATTCTCAAAGTCATTGTCATGACTTGAAACATACAGTTTAATCTTATCCAGTATTGAATATTGAAGCACATTATTTATGTAAAGTATAGATATATTAGTGACTTTCTTTAATCTATATCAGATTTATAAACCAAATATATAACTAAATTTACAACTATAACCAAAGTATCAAAAGCCAGAATAATAGGTCCTCAATTGTTCGATATACATAATTATTTTGTTGTCATCAAGGCAATTAATAATAGCATCACAAATCTATCTCAATTTTTGCTCAGGTCGGACGGTGGCTGAGAAAGTAGCGGAGATACGGCAGTTGATGGGGGAGGCAAAGGCCCAAAACTTGATCCTGACTGCTCTGGATGAGATAGCCTGTGAGTATCGAAAATTATGTCACTGCACAATTTCATGTGCCTCTCAAATATTTTGACAACAACAATAAAACAAAACAATATAAGGGGAAAACCCTTTGCAAAATAACAATATAGTATGCCCTCTACCGCCCCAGGGGCTTTTGTTTTGTAATTATTTGTTTTAATTTTTGTTTAATATTAATTTTTCTCAGACATTGTAATAAATGATTATAGAGATCGTGTTCTATACTAAAGACAAGCATTCTCAGTCAAATTAAAAGAATATTTTGCTTGAGTAAATGTGATATACACAGCGAGGGCAATTTTGTTAAACAATTCAATGTTTTCTCAATCTCAACATTGACTCCGCAGGGCTCTTCAATCTGCGTGGGTCAGACATTGAATACAACCCGGTGTTCTTTGCCTATGCTGCTGTCACCTTGGAGAATGTCTTGTAAGTCAAGGGCCTCGTAACATAACACATTTACAATTACCGTAAATCTCCGTGAATAAGGCGCACTCGTGTATAAGGCGCACCCCCAACTTTCTAAAAAGTAAATAAATAAATTTATGGTCTAGGGCATATCAAGGGCCTAATGTTAATTGTAACTTTCATCATCATATACTTTTTTCACATAAAAAATAGTGGTTAGTACAAAAATTGCACACATTGAGCAATAACACTGGTGCTCATGAATATTCATATTCATGAATATTCATAAGCACTTATACTGCATTATATACTGCACTATATAATGCAATTTTCTTAATTAACTAACAATAGATTTTCAATTATGAGAACAATTTATAACAAATGGTTAGATAATTGCATATATAATGAGTACTGCTGCTCACGAATGTATGAATATTCATTAGCAGCAGTAATTTGCTTAATAAACTTGCATTTTTTACATCTGTAACCAACATTTTTATTTTGAGAAAAATTTATATGTTGCTGAATGCTACAACAGACAGTAGCTCTTGTCATGCCATGGGCCAGTGTAATATGCATTGAACATGATTAGAGGGTGTCCCCCCAAAAAAAATGTCAACATTTTTTTTTTTGCTGTACCTGTGTATAAGGCGCACCCCCGACTTTGAATTTTTTTCCGACGGAAAAAAGTGCGCTTTATACACAGAGATTTACGGTAACCAAATAATGTAAATCCAGTGAGCTTGTGATTAGATTGAGCATTGAAATGGTTGCTGGGAAGAACCACCATTTAGGGTCTTTTGCTCAGTGGTTAGGGCTTCAGTCTAGCCAACCAAAAGATTACAATTAATAAAGTTGAAGTGAGCTTGTGACCAGAATGAGCATTGAAATGGTTTCTGGCAAGAACCACCATTAAGGGTTTTTTTGCATAATGGTTAGGGTTTCAGTCTAGCCAACTGGTGGTCAAAGCCCAGTCTTCTTTGCCTTTTTTCTAATGTATTTTATTTATTTCTGGTCAGTTTCCTCTATGTTTTGAAGGTATAAAGAAATTTGTTGATTCTACTTATTGTATCATTCCTCCTGATAAAAACCGGACAAACATAAATGTTGGCATATCGAGGCCCATGCTGAAAACACAAATTAATTTTGATTGCAAAAACCTTCTAGAGAATGATACTGTACCTTAACTGACAGTTATAAGCAATTCTATTGAAACTATGATTTGATTTTATTTTATTGTCCAAATTAATAGAATTTTGTTCACATGGTTACAAAGTATATATTTACAAGAAATATTCATCAATTAAACAAACTCTCAACTTGGCATACAAAGCAGTACTGCAGGGTATTAATCACATCTAGTGATTTTCCTTCTTTTGTTTTTCTTTGCAGCCTGTTCATAGATGAGGCCAAGTTGACCCCAGCGGTGACGCAACACCTCAAGAAGGATACAGACGTCACCATCTTCCCGTACTTTGCCATTCAGCAATTCATCTCAGAACTCTTCTTTGAAAATGGAGGGAGGACGTGGGTAAGTCAGTTATTGCAAGTCAGAAAATATGTACATTTGAACCAATCAGATTTGCAAATTCAGTCACATGATCTGACTTGAGATTAGGCCATTCAGGACTGGTCCCGACAATAATTGGGCTAGGGTCAATGGAGAATACATGTTAAAGGGGACCACCAGGCAAAGAACAACACATTATTACATGTTTTGGTACCGTTTTGTGATATCAAATAGATACCCAACATTTTGCAAATGGTTGTGTAATTCATAAACAAGGCAATTAATTTCCACCACTTACGGAACCACTACTATTTCCTGGTTCCTACGGGCCAAACATTTGCGAGTGCATCAATGCGATTCACGCATACGTTTGTAGACAATAGAATCCTGGGCGATTCGTTCGCTCTGCACACATAAGCCTTCGCAATTCAGACCGCATGGATACATGCTTTAGAATGGTGAGGCTTTTCCAATTATATATTTTTTTCTGGAAACATATTTTTGTGAACTTTTTGATGGAATGGAATACTAAAGATGTTACCTTTCTTTAATAAGAATATTATTTGTGGGTGGTGGTACCCTTTAAAGCAAAATCAATCAGTCCTGAACGGGTTAATTGCAACTTTACAATAGATTGCAGCTCTTTCTGTAATAGGAGCCCAGGCCTAATTCAGTTATTCTCTAACAAAATAAGGAGAATGAGAGGAATAGTTGTTGATAATTTGATCAAAATTGGGTTAGAAACCTAAGAGTTATGCCTATTAGAACACCATGGAGAAATAAGCAATCCTTTAGAAATTGCCGCCTATTGCAACATCAGTGACAAGCAGCTCACCATAGGTCTTGTACATGAAAATTCTTGTATTTCTCTTCTGAGCTGCTAAAAACAATGTTCTCTTGCTTGTTTTCATGAATTCATGAAGGAATATCGATTGGCCACATGTTTTTGGCATGTTTACTTTCATAAAATTTTGCTTTGTATTTTAGAAAATTGTATATAGAAAATTTGATTTTTGTAAAATGTTCATGTACAAATCAAAATGGCATTAGCTCGCAAATGATGTCACGGTTGATAGCAATTGCAAACGATACACCCAAATTGGAACAAAGTAATACCTGTCATAACTTTTTTGTTGCTATATGGTTTTTGCTCAGAATTTTGCTCATGATTCTTCTTCTTTACTTTCTTTCATAGCAAAAATCTTATTTCTGGGATGGAATTCCCCTTTAAAGGCGTCTTATAGTTGCATTATTGCTTTTGAATATGTTTTTATTCCCAAACTGCTAATGGTCTACCATATCTTTAAGTTAACTTAAAAGTTAAAGGGGACCACCAGGCAAAGAACAACACATAATTATATGCTTTGGTACTGTTTGTGATATCAAATAGATACCCAACTTTTTGCAAAGGGTTGTGTAATTCATAAACAAAGCAATTAATTTCCCCCACTTACGGAACCACTACTATTTCCTGGTTCCATACGGGCCAAACATTTGCGTGTGCGCCAATGCTATTCACGCGTACGTTCGGAGATAATAGAATCCCGGGCGATTTGTTCGCTCTGCACACACTTAGTCTTGTACATACAGACCCCTTAACGCATGCTTAGAATGGTGATGTGTTTTCCAAGTTTTTTTTTCTTTTTCTGGACACATATTTTTGTGAACTTTTGTGGAATACTAAAGATGATACCTTTCATTTATAAGGATACTATTTTTGGTGGTGGTACCCTTTAACTTCAATTTAAAATCTGTTGTGAAACACCACCTGGACTAATTTGAAAACTTTGGATACGCCCTGCATATTCCCTGTAAGCTTTGTCTGATTATAGAAGTTCATATTGAAGTGCAATCAAAAAACAAAAACTGAAGAAGGATATTAAGGAAAGTTTCCAACGGTCTGAAAAGGTTATGCAACATAACATTTAAATGTCAAGTGGAATATGAATAAGGGCAGAGAACGCTGACTAATTGCAGGGAAAGGTCTCGTTAATCAACATGATCTACATGGAGATTAGTTTTTATGGACTTGTAAAAATTGTAAAATCAAAATCCATTCCAGGGTGGACTGGCTCGTGACAGCTTTATTTTTCATTATGGAAATTACTCTCCACTTTTTTCCCGCTTGTAGTGTAGGCAATCAGAAAATTAATTAGTAAGCGACATTTAACTACATCTCAAGACCATTTTACTTCGTTGCGAATTGCAATTACCACAGTTCATCATGATTCATATTGACATTAAGCCTGAATGTCATTGAAATGTCACGAGTCACCAGTTTTCATGAAGCTTTGTTTCAATGAAATTCTTCATGCCAATCATGTCTTGTATAATTATGAAAGCTGTAGTTGATGAAGTAATGAAGTGTACATCTGAAATAAAAATGCATTCACTACCAACCTACAATGTACAGTCATGTGGGTTCCTACAGACTAGTCTATCTCTGCAGACCCATGAATGATTCTAATGGCCCGGTCAGATATCAACGGATAGCGGAAACGTATGCAGAACGAATAGACAATTTGCAAAATTAAATTATCCAGTGATGAAAGTCGTCTCCATTGCTTCATGTACAAATCATAGAACTACATACATCACCGGACAAGGAACGGACAAGAAACGCATAGAACAGATGAAAAATTTAGCTCTCCGTTTGACATACGTTTGCGCAATCCGTTGATATGTGACCGGGCTATTAGCAGTAGTAATATGATTATAAAGTTAGGTTAAATATATTTTTGCAAACAGATTATCCTATGGTTGTTGATGGAATAACTCTTACATAAACAGAAAAATATATTTGGGGCTGATGGTTCCCTAATCACAACTTTCTTCCCTTGAAACAGGTGAGCGCAATGTCCAGCTACGCCCTAGCAACTCTTATTCCGAAGGTAAGTGTCACGGTTTCCTTCTCCAAAATCTAAGGCAGCAAATATAAACTGGGAGTATTTAGGTGCCAATTTGTAACAAAAAATAGTGGAAAAAACAGGATCAGAATTGCAAAGTTTTGTAAATTATTACTACATTTTTTACATGCAGGGCCTAAATAACATGTGACATGTCTCGGGAAGCTCATTGCATCAAGATGAGCCATTAACTTTGTTTGTCTCAGGGAGAATAATGTAGATATTGAATCACTACAAATTTATCAATCAATCGTATTGGTCTCTCAATGATGATTAAGAAGCCCCAAAATATGAAGCGACTTTGAACTAGAAAAGCCTCAAGTTCAGCCAAATTATTCCTTATCCGTTTTTGTCTCGCCCAACAAATGGCGTTCGTACGTCCATCTGTCCGTCCGTCAGTCCGTCCATCTATCAAACTACATCAGAGCGGTCAATTAAAATCGGGGTCTAATATGAAAACAAAAGCAAAAATGCTGTAGGTAGAAATAATAGTGTAAAATAGGCAGAAATAACTACGCTGTATCACCAAATGATAAAAGGAAGATCCGTCAAAGAACTAACGTTTTTTGTAGTTGCTTTGGTTGCTATTGTCTTCAGCCTTCTAACTTAGCCGTTAATATGTTTTCCTACCATTCGAGCATGGTTGAGTTATGACTATGTTTTTTTTAAAGGATATCGTTCAAGGTTTGTTCAAGAATTAGTTACTGAAATTCAGTTTGACCAGAACTGTACTATTCCTTTTACTTGCACTATTGCCTTTCCTGCAGGAACACAGGCACGTCCAGAGTAGCCCGATCTGGCAGTGCAAAGCGGTGAAGAACAACATAGAGATTGAGGGCATGAGGCAAGCGCATGTAAGTGTTAATCACTCTTTTATCCCTACGAGAAAGAACACACTCGGGTTGATACAGTGTGAACACAGTCTGAACACAGTGTGAGCACAGTCTCAACACAGTGTGGACTGCAGTGTGAAAACACTTGGAGCCTTTTAACACACTGTGAAACATGCAGTGAAGAACAACATAGAGATCGAGGGCATGAGGCAAGCGCATGTAAGTGTTAATCACTCTTTTATCCCTACCGGATAGAACACACTCGGGTTAACACAGTGTGATCACAGTCTGAACACAGTGTGAACACAGTGTGGACTGCAGTGTGAAAACACTTGGAGCCTTTTAGCACACTGTGAAACATGCAGTGAAGAACAACATAGAGATCGAGGGCATGAGGCAAGCGCATGTAAGTGTTAATTACTCTTTTATCCCTACCGGACAGAACACACTCGGGTTGACACAGTGTGAGCACAGTCTGAACACAGTGTGAACACAGTGTGATCACAGTGTGAACTCTGTGTGTTTCATAGTGTGGACTGTGATAAATTGGAGCCTTTTAGCAGGTTCAATACTGATCACACTGTGAACACACTGTGAAGCATGAAGCACATTTTGAACACTGTCACAGTGTGGAAATAATAGTGTGGTAACACTGTTGTATCACAGTCTGTTCACAGTGTTTTCACATAGTATTCACAGTGTGTTAGCATACTGTTCACAGTGTGTTCACATATTGTTCACAGTGTGTTCACAGTGTGTTCACATGTTGTTCATAGTGTGTTCACAGTGTGTTCACATATTGTTCATAGTGTGCTCACACAGTGTTCACAGTACGATGAGTGTCGACACTGTTAAAACGCTCAAATTTAACTCAAATTGTTCACACTGTGGTCCACGAAGTAGTGTGAACAAATCGTGAACCTTCAGGAACCATGGGGGGTCCTTTATGGAATTTCAAATTCTAGCAGGGATTGAGATATTTAAGAAATTTTTGTAATGATCATGTTTTTCTAACCACGCCAAACATGTAATACAGGGCTTGAGACCCGCAGACCCATGAACACATACTTGAGTATGGTGATGATATTTCAAATTAGGTAATTTGTCTGGAAACCTTTTTTTATCTGAACTTGTCGATGAAATGGACTACTTAAACTATTACGTTGGCATTTAATTTGGGGTTTTTTGGTTCCCTTTAACGCTAGTAAAATGTTATTTCTGGCCAGTAAAAATTTACGGAAGTCATATTTTGGTGGCCCGATCGGTTGACTACATACACATTTGTAAATTTGAACAAAATTATGCAATGAGAAAATCATGTATTTTCCTGTCAAACCTCATCCATAATTACAAGTTTTTATTGATTAAAGGGTGTAAGATTTTGATAGTAGACACATTGCCATTATTTCCATTTCCTTCTCTGTGAATTTACTTGATTTTGTTTAAAATTGACAGATTCGTGATGCGGTTGCTCTATGTGAATACTTCAACTGGCTTGAACATGAGGTAAGATCCCAGAAGAAAAAAAAGGTTGTCATATATGTTATGACAGTCCCACATGTACATAATTGTGTAAGTGATTTTTATTAAAAAGACACGCAATCCTCATGTGTATTTTTGTTTAAAGTAATAGGTAAAACAATTATTAATTGATATCTGTGAAAGTTTGAACAAATCAATGAATGAGTATTAAATTATGGCAATATGAAAACCTGAATTATTTTTTGCAATTATATCAAATTTGTGGACAACTCCCCATATGTTTTTATTTTTCTTCATAGTCACAATTTTCCATTTCCACGTATATTTGTGTAGAGATGCTATTACAAAACATATTTTGAACTCAGATTAATTATTGTACCGGTATCAATTTTAAAATATCTAAAATTAATTCTGAAAATTGAGTTCAAAGATATGGGGATTTTCCACAATCTTGTCAGAGTATGTTGCCTGTATCTGAATCCCCCATACAAAAATATGACTTTTACATAGAGCTACTTGATAATTTTCTTATTTCTTGTCCAATTGCCCAAACTTTCATCTATAAATTCAACCTCTAAAAGATAGGGAAAATACTACAAAGTTTTGATTTCCTTTAACATGTTGTTTGCAAAAATTCCTTACATAAAAGACACTTGTCGTGACTCAGGATTTCACTTGATTATCGTTTAGGACTTAATCAGCCTGCCACTGAATGATGAGGTTTTCAAGATAAACAGAAAACCACAAACAACCCTCTTCATCGGTGCTCTCTTTCAATAAGATGAGCCTTATGGCTTTTTCAAGAAAAACAAAACAAGAACCCTCCTCTTTTATCTCAAACACTCTACAGATTCCTAAAGGATACCTGAACGAAGTCACTGCAGCAGATAAACTGGAGAATCTAAGAAGGTGATTATGTCAAACTGATTGCAAAATCATACTTTGTCAATGCTGTGAGTTTTTGTAAACACCCCCAACGCAGAACTCACCTTGCTTGGCTGCCGTACCATTCAAGCGTGGACACACCTCCAACCGAGGACATCCTTGTTTGCCCCGCTTAATGCAAACAGAGCTTATTCTTCATATGAGCGCATGTAAAACAAAATCAGTATTGAAACATGCACCTTGTATACTGTCCTCGTATGGGCATAAGATTTCTGACACACTGTGCGTGTCCTCGATTGACATACACAGTTGTCCACGGTAAGGTGTGTGAATTCATACACACAGGTTCATGTTTGCATAGTAATTTTCCTAGGTCCTCGATTGGCGGCACTTACAAATATGTGTGTGTTTGGTGCACGTGTACGTATATTTGTTTGTTTGTGCGTACGCGTGTCCAGGGTAAAGTCCAGAAAAATACATCACAAATACAAATTTCCATTCCAAAGAGTGCTAAAACGAACAAAACATAAACAAGCCAATTAGTACTCACCAAAAGTGTTTTTGTGATTTATTTTCCGATGTAATACCCAAGGATGCTAAAACAAGAAAACAAGCAACTACTTGAACTGAACAAGTTCTTCAAAACAAAGTGATTGAACCGAGTAAAAACATCTGACAGTAAACAAGCTCGCAAGTCCTCTTCAATAAAGAATATAGCAAAGTGACTGTAGCCTTCATTCTGCCTGTTTCTCATCATTTATTTTCTTGAATGGTTTCAACATTCCATGATGACAGAACCAGTTTGATACATTGGCATCAGTTAGAACCCACTAATGTACAGGACTTTCTTTGGAAACATACTGTCAAGTAGTTCAGTTAGAACCCACTAATGTACAGGACTTTCTTTGGAAACATACTGTCAAGTAGTTATCTAATTCGATGCTGGAAAACTTACATAGTTTACATGTTATAACCCAATGTATTCTAGGTTTGGGCATTTTATACCTGTTAAGTAGAGTCAAAGGGAGAAAGAGAACGCATTTACTGATAGAGGCTGGATCAAAGACATTCTTTTAATATGATGACACATGCAGTACCCCGGGGTACCATTGTACCCCGGTATCCCGCGTTGTGTAGGGCCATCTTGTGTCCACCCGAAGTATAGCTATTGCGTTGTGCATGCAGTGCAGCGCGCGCTTGTATGCACGCTATACCCCGGTACAGCCCTAAAAAATAAATAAATAATTAAACAAAATGGCGGATTTTCGTTTGGTACCCCATGGTACCATTTATGTCATCATATGCCACATTCATTTTTTAGGAATCAAGAGTTTGTAAAATTGCATTCAGCTGGAGATACAAAGCCTCCTACTCGAAAGCAGCACAAGGAGTCACTACGATTGCATTCAATATTTATCCCTGGGAAATGTGACATACAGTACAGTAGGGTATGGAGTTTTCTCTCCTTGCTGTTTTGTATGAAAAAATAAAGTTTGTAAAGATATTTTTCACTAAAATAATGAGTTATAGATCATACAATACTGTATGCAAAGGTTTAGTACAAGGACAAACAGATGATGGTGATGATGATTAAGGCTGAGTCGGTTCGGTCGATCACACCGGTTACCGACCGTTTCAATCGGGACCCGGTTCGGTATATCGGGAAACAGTGCCCCGAAAAAAAAATGAAAAAAAATTAAATGTTAAAAAAGAAATTAAGATTATCACAATAATGTAGCGGAATTCAAATAAAAACGGGGCAATTGATATCATTTACTTTAAAGAGTGGTTATTTTCGAGAAATTATTGGTTCATTACTTCGTATGACAGTCAGAAATTGAACAGGAAGCGCAAAATTGCTAGTCATTTGAACGATATTGTCGGCGGATGTGCACACAATGTTAGTCCGATACTCCAGGGGAGTTGTCTGATGGATCTTTGTATGATCCAGCTGATGAGCCAGTGCATTCAAAAAGTGGCTCAAAATACGTTTTTTGGTCATTTGCACCATTTAAAAATGTTTTGATATTCTACTTACATGATTTCATGGCGTTTGACAGCCGAACAGAAACAAAAATGAGCCCTAAAACAATGAAAACAACTACTCAAAACATCGATAAAAAACGACTACATCGCTCCCATTCGCTCGTATACCCTGTGTGCAAGTTACGGGTCTCTTGCTGGGCCGGTGGAACTATGTTCCAGTCCGCCCTCTATCGGCAAGATCCATCCGCCAGGAATTGGGGAAGTCCCCGGCGGATGGATCTTGCGCAAGAAAAGAGACCCCGTAACTTGCACACAGGGTATACGAGCGAATTGGAACGATGTAGTCGTTTTTTATCGATGTTTTGAGTAGTTGTTTTCATTGTTTCGGGGCTCTTTTTTTTCTGTTCGGCTGTCAAACGCCATTCGAAATCATGTAAGTAGAATATCAAAATGGTGTTGCTTGCGAAAAGGCTAATTTATAGCCACTTTTTAAGGGCATGCAGTGGCTCACAGTCACAAGCGATCGTACATGTGATGTTTCCCCCAGACTAGCGGGCTAAGTTTCTGTGAACCGTGTTGCGATGGGCAATGGTGAACAAACGATGAATTTACTTCGAAAAAAAAAAAACTGAGTTAATTCTGGATACTGTAACTATTTTCCCGTAAAGATTGATATGTAAATCCATTAAAGCCTCAGTATTTATTATGTTATTTGCATATAAAAAGAGCAATATAAGCCCCAAACAGTGCATTTTGCCGATGCGTGCACGATTGCGTGATTTTACCGGTCCGAGTTTCGACGGTGAAAATTTATCGGGATACCGGTTCCCGACCGGTAAAAGTTTATCGGGACCCGGTTCCGACAATTACCGACATGACTCAGCCTTAATGATGATGAAGCTGATAATAATGGTGATGGTGATTGTGATGGTGATGGTGGGGGTGGTGATGGTGATGGTGATGGTGATGGTGATGGTGATTGTGATGGTGATGGTGATGAAGGTGATGGTGGGGGTGGTGATGGTGATGGTGATGGTGATGGTGATGGTGATGGTGATGGTGATGGTGATGGTGATGGTGGTGGTGGTGATGGTGATGGTGATGGTGATGGTGGTGGTGGTGGTGGTGGTGGTGGTGGTGGTGGTGGTGGTGGTGGTGGTGGTGGTGGTGGTGGTGATGGTGATGGTGATGGTGATGGTGATGGTGATGGTGATGGTGATGGTGATGGTGATGGTGATGGTGATGGTGATGGTGGTGGTGGTGGTGGTGGTGATGGTGGTGATGGTGGTGATGGTGGTGATGATGGTGATGGTGATGGTGGTGGTGATGGTGATGGTGGTGATGGTGATGGTGATGGTGATGGTGATGGTGGTGATGGTGATGGTGATGGTGATGGTGATGGTGGTGGTGGTGATGGTGATTGTGATGGTGGTGATAGTGATGGTGGTGATGATGACGGTGGTGATGATGGTGATTGTGATGGTGATGGTGATAATGATGATGATGAAGGTGGTGATAATGATGAAGCTGATGATGATGATGATGATGACAGCATTTTTATGGCATCACTTATGTCTGTTTCAAGAATTCAAAGGTTCCCGCTCCTCCAAAATGAATGGACTGCACATGTATGTACTTGGAAAACAAGTTTGGCTGGGTTGCCAGGAACAGGGGTATGGCTAGATTTCACAAATTAGTGTACCATTAACATTGGAACTTTTTAAGGGTTATGAACTTAATCTGGGTTGCTGACGCTAGTGCAATTATGGTGTTGTATTTATAAACCCTGTCTCAGAGGTAATTAAGGGCCTGACTGAGCCTTTGATCCTAGAAGAATCTCAGTTCTTAAGTTTTGCTGTTGGTGATTAATATAATTTAGGACATAATTGCCCTCCACGAGTATCTTGATTGCTCGGCAACGTGCGTAGATGTCGCCTTCTTCATGACGGCTTTCCTCTAAGTCTTGCAAAAGTTTTACAACCAAATTTGAAAAAAAAAATTGGTCCTCCGATAACAAAGTCACCTCAATTTTTGTCTTACAATTATATACATATGGAAAATATTTGTTGCTAATAAAAGATAAAACAGTTTATTTGGTCTTGTTTGCATCATAGATGTTTTGTCTTGGGACTCAAGATGGTTGAATAATTGAAATAAAATAAAACTACAAAAATATAATGGCATAATGCCATATTCGCTAACTCATTGCACTGACTTTGTACACAATTATAATTATCCAGTAGATAATGATACATTTTTAACACTTTGATCATACATCTCTTTATGACGAAAGAGAAATTTATTTTACACTTTTTAGGGGTATCCCAAAACTGTTTTGCTCTTAGTGTTATTGCAAAACTAATCAAAACAAATTGCCCCCTTTTCCCCCTCTTATCTTTACACTTGCGTATTATGTATAAAGGCACAATTGAATTTAAGTGGTTTCGCAAACCTGACCGGGCTTTTGAATTGGCCGGCTTAGAAACCCTGTGAGAACTAATGATACTGATAATTGCCGTTAACCATAGTAACGTTAATCCGGTACATACAAGGAAAATATTTAATTAAGCTAAGAAGGAGAGTCTAATAGCTATCAATGTCGTCAGCATCATTATCATCATTATCATTTCAGGATTAATGTGGGCTTCGTTGCAATTCGGTTTTATATAGAAAGAACACAATATTTTTGGAACATAATGGAAGAAAAAAGTGTCAAATATGGAATAACATGTCATTATATGGAGATAAGTCATTTAGATTCATCCCTGAAGGAATCCATACTTAAGCCAGTATGAGAAGAACATTCTTGAATTGAAAAAAGTGCTAACAAAAGTATTGTAAAATTTCATTTTAATGAAGGAATCTATACAAAATATTATATTTGGAAATTAAGGCAGAAACGATGCTCGATAAGCTCCTCATCTTATACTGGGTGTTAAATAAAAGTATTAATTGTCAATTCTTTTGACTCGAAAAGTATTCCCTGGATTTCGTTCACTTTAAACTTGGGTGTGGTTTCATTTCATAACTATACTCTCGATTCTATCAAATTATTTAAAGTGTTTTCATGAGAGGAAGGCTATTTTCAGGCAGAAATTCCCACACAAAAATGCTGTGTTATTCCTAAAAAATGTAATTACAACTGCTAAATTATATTTACATAATCACATGTACATGCATATGAGAATTACATGTATGATGTACATGTATATTGCAATTTCTTTTAGTGAGTTCTTTTACATGTAATACTGTGTAATGTTTGATGAACTTGTTCTTTGTATGTTATTAATCGACTTGCCTTATATCTTCTTGTTGTTTTTATTTTAACATTGTGTAATTATTTTTGTTGTTCTTGTTTCTATATAAGTATTACTTTTACACTTCTACTGCCGTGAGCAGAATGATCACATATCTTTATATGTAGTCCAAGTTTTGCAAGCATATCTTGCAGTGTCTATTAAACAAAGCAGTAATACACTACAAACCAGACATACTCTATGTTGTGACTTGCAGTATTAATTTCTTATTAATGTTTAAAATGGTATTATTATGTAAATAATTATAGTCATCATGTTTTTGTTTTGACTCTTGACATATACATGTACGTCTACACTGTCACGGACAGTGTATATCTCTGAGTTTTGCCACCATTTCTTCCATCAGTCCCACAGGGGCTGTGATACACTATAAGCCTGGACCAAATGCAGCACATGTTGTTGCTTGACTTGCTTAATTATTTTTAAATATATTTTATATTTATATGTTTTTTGATATGTAATAATTTTCTTCTTCTGTTTGATATAACTCTGACTTCAACTGTCAAACTGCAGCGAGCTCTGAGTTAAGCCACCATTTTTTCCATTGGTTGAAATTGTTTATATTATTATGTAATTATATTCTTCTTGTTTTGATTATTACTACAACTTAAACTTTCACACTACAGTGAGCAGAAGGATTACATATCTCTGAGTTTTGCCACCATTTCTTCTATCGGTCCCAATGGCGCGGTGATACACTACAAACCTGAACCAGACACGGCACTAACCCTCAACACTCAGGACATATACCTCTGTGATTCAGGAGGCCAGTACAGGTATGCATATAATAGATGATGATTGTGATTGTGATGGCAGCGGTGATTGTGGTGGTGGTGATGGTGACGGTGACGGTGATGGTGATGGTAATGGTGGTGGTGGTAGTGGTGAAGGTGGATCAGATTGTGACAGTGATGATGATGATGGTGATGGTGATGGTGATGGTGGAGGCGATGATGGTGACGTTGTCGGTGGTGGCAATGGTGATGGTGGTGGTGAACTTTGATGGTGATGGTGATGGAAAGATGATGGTGATGGTAATGTTGATGGCGATGGTAGTAGGGATTATTAAAGTATTGTTAAAGTGACCAATTATCATCATACTATTTTTCTGAAAGCGATATTTGAGACCTCAATCATATACCAATATCATTGTAAGATTCTTCTAAATGGTGTGTTTCATATAGGAAAAAAAACGCTTTTTACTTAGTGAAAAAAACAAACTTTTTACTTAGTGAAAAAAGTGAAAATTGGTATCTGGTATCTTAGCCAAACTGATTCATTTGTTTGCCTTGAAAAGAGTGAAAAGTCTGATGTTGCACTATTTCAAAGCAATGTCAGGTTTTCAAGCAAAAAAAATGTGACATAGCAGTTGCTAAGAAAGCAGTTTGCAAGCTCTTCCCCACTATCTGAGGCCCAAACCAATGGACAAATTGTTTATAATCTTTACAATGATTATATCCCATTGGAATCCCATTTTCTTTGCTCTTTTTCAAATCACATTATATATTTCTGGTCAGATTCTTTATATGTTTGAATCAATGATTATAATGGTACACAATGTACATGTACCTGTAGATTATGAGCTAGCTAGGATCTGTAAGTTGATGTTATTATGTTTCTTTATTTTACAGAGATGGGACAACTGATGTGACAAGGACCATGCATTTTGGAACACCGACGCAACATCAGAAGGTAATAGACAGGTTCCACTTGTCCATGTACAAGATTCAACTTTTATACGTCCTACCAAAGGTACTCCAAAAACATAATTATGCATGTAAAAGGTGGCATTTAAGTGGCTTATTACCGTAAATCTCCGTGTATAGAACGCACTTGTGTACAAGACGCATCCCCCTTTTTTTGGCCCCCCCCCCCCCAAGTTTTTTTTTTTTTTACACCATGCAGTGATTTTTTTTTTTAGTCACCCTGTAGTGCTGTTGGAATGCGTATGACACAGGTCTAGGCCCTGACAAGAGCTCACTGTCAGAAGTAGCATTCATCAACTTATACATTTTCTCATATTAAAAAATAGTGGTTAGTAAAAAATTGCATGAGCAGTAACACACTGCTGCTCATGAATATTCATATATTCACGAGCCACTGCTCATTAAATATGCAATTTTTTTTTTACTAACCACTATTTTTAATATGAGAAAATGTATATGTTGATGAATGCTACTATTGGCAGTAAGCTTAACAGGAGCCTAGACTCGTGTCATATGTGTTCCAACAGCACTACAGGGTGACACAAAACAGAACAAATATATATTTTTTAATTAATTGATTAATTTATTTGATTAATTTTTTTCTCTGCCTGTACGATGAGGCACCCCCCACTTTTGCATTTTTCCGTCAGAAAAAAAGTGCGTCTTATACATGGGAGATTTACGGCAATTGCTATCTTTTTTAAATTGTTACCTCTTGTTTTTAAAACAAGTGCTTCACAATGATATGATACATTGTTGTTTATTTGTTATTCTTTTATTTATTATCTTGTTTTGATTGTTTTGTCTGTTTTGAAAAGGAATGCTTCACCAGAGTGCTGAAAGGTGTCATTTCATTGGCTACTGCTACGTTCCCTGAGGGTACCCGGGGTAAGTAGATGTTTATGCTCATAAGTGGATGTGGTGTGGCAAGATTGGTAGAGCGCACGCTTTCCAATCATGGGATCCCGTGTTCAAACCCTGTGTATGCCGACCGTGTTATTCCTTCAGCAAGAATTTATCCACAATTGCTGTCCTCTAACAAGGGGTATAAATAGGGAGGAGGTAGGAGGTGAACGCCTTTATGTGAATAATCTTTTCAATGCCCATGAGCCGCTTGGAAGGAATGCTCCCCAGGGAGTGGAGATGGTGCACACAATGTGTGCTGGCTTGTACTGATCCTATGACTTGGTTAGTATAAAGAGCTTTATAAATCAAACTTATTATACATACTGTACATGTACATGAAATTAAATGTCCACAAAATTTGCATCGAAAGATAGGTGAAAGCGAGGAATATTAAGCCTGCAAAATATCCTGCGGATGTCTTGATTATATCTTGAGTTAATTATGAGTTATGATAGAAAATTACATAAAATCAACTTGCATACATATCCTATCTATAAAGGATATCATTTGAACTGCCTGGGGAGCATACAACCAGTGAGCAGCCATTGGACTATATTGTGCCAATTGACGTAGATAGCATTGCGTGGGATGTGAAGAAATGTGATGGAGGAAAGAAAGAGTCAGCCAATCAATCCAATTTTCTATGTAAAGCTCTTCACAGACAGCTCATTACCCCATAATACCTGTCCTTAAAGTAAAGCCTAATCTAACCGTGGGCTCTTATGGGCGGGGCTTCACCCGGTAATTGCAATAATTTGTTTGATGGTTATTATAGCATTTGATTTCTATGGTTTCCAGATTGAATATACTAATAATTAGAGTGAAATTAAAATATGCATGTACATGTACGTGTACATGTAGCTTCTCAATATCTGCACGTAACACATGTAGCGCACGTAGCATGTTGAACTGAACTAATTACAGTCAAACCTGTACATAGGGAAACAAAGAAAGCGGCCTTTATAGACAGGTTCTGTAACATTGTGTTTGTGTTCAAGGGATCACTTTTTGGTGGCCACTATCTAGGTGGGTTGACTGCTACAGACAGGTGGCCACAAAGACAGGTTTGACTGTACCTGTAGTCGGGGAAAAAATTAATATGTATTTTTCGGGGGCTACTTTTCAAGTTTCCTGCATAAAAATAACACTAGCACGTTTGTTTTGCATTGTGAACTCGATGCAAATTTATGGGGGCGCTTTTATGATTTTCGGGGGCTCTTTTTGGCAATTCGGGGGCGAGTTTTCCCCGAGCCTCCGTGTATTTTTTTCACTGCCTGTAGTTTTACCCACCAGTAGGACCTGTAATTCACGGTGAGCTAAGGTGTTCATATAGTGGCACGATTTGATGGCATGTGACTTCCAATCATGGAGACCCCGGCTCAAAACTGATTGATGCACCGTCCATCAGTTTATTACGTCACGATGGCCTTTAGCAAGACATTTTGGGCGCATGCCAGTTTGTATTTAAATGGAAACCCTGCAGGAGATGAAAGACTGTGTATGAATGATGAATGGTGAAGGCTTGCCAATTTGGGGCAACTTAATGATTGTATTTAACGATTTTTTTTTTTTTTTCTTTTACAGCGACTTGATCACGCACTGAGCATCCAGTGTTTAACCTACATATACAGCAGTACCGATAACCTTAACTCACTTCCCTTTTTACCCTACACATTTTAAAATGTAGGCTCCCTTCTGGACTCATTCGCGAGGCAGCACCTATGGGAGGTAGGCCTGGACTACATGCATGGGACCGGGCACGGCATTGGGTCCTGCCTCAACGTACACGAACCTCCTCATCTCATCAGCTTCAGGGCGGGGGCGGGGTCAGACGCCCCCCTCCAGGCCGGCATCTTCATGTCCGATGGTAAGGACAGAGTACATAAAGGGAGGGGCAACTTATACCAAATTTTAATGTTCATTAAAAATAAGTATATTTGTTAGATATAGGCCACTGTTGATTTTGTACCATTTAATTATGAATTGTGTCAGTCAAATAGCAATGTGTTTATGTGATAATATATTTATCACTTTGAATGTTTTTCTTCTTAGATATTGTTACTATGTATATGTTTTTCCTTGTCTATTATGATGTTCACAATGATTTTATGTTAAATGCTACTTTGCAGACAGATTTTCCAATCTTGGATAAAATAAATTGAAAATTAAATTAAAAATGCAAATGAACAGCAAGCCTCCACTTATTTTCCTACTTGCCTGTCAGGGCAAATTAAAACAAAAATATTTTGACAATTTTCTTGCCCGAAACAGAAATTTACTTGCCACCATAAACCAATGTGAAACTGAATAGGTAGCTTGATCTGTTTGGCCAATACCTCGCTTGTTTCGAGATGAGATCTATACGAAAGAAATTACATTTTTCTCTCGGAGTTGAACAGAAATATTAGATGCCCGATCGTGCAGACAAATAGGACCATCAATGAAGTTGTACTTGCTCTCAGAGTTACATTACTCTATTATATTACAATATTTGCAAAGTAAGATGAATCTGCAAAGTTTGTATGTTATGGGCCCTTCATGTTCATTTCAACCAATACTTTCATGCAATCAAATTCAAATGAGTTCCATGTTGACAGGAAGTCTGACCGGGAGAATCGTGATGAATTCATTAATATGATGAGTAGATCTCTACGATTTTATGGCTTCATTCTAATTGCTGCATGATAGATGGACAAAGAAACATACTGATGTACCTCTGTTATTAAAGTGATCCATTAACTTTGTGAAAATTCAATCAAAATCACTTTGAGATTTCACACTTTTACAGAAGCATGAAATGTGTTTTGATATTTCAAATGTATCCCTAATCATGGAGATATTTAAAGGACCTAAAGAATACAACGTACTTTGACACTTATTCCATAGTTGATGACTTAAAACATAGGTCTGCCGAAAAAAAATCCATGAAAATAAACACAGTAGTGATTTAAGACTAGTTTTCTGATGCCAAATCTCACTTAGCAGCCAGTTTACGCCCCACCTACATTTAGGGTCCGGAATCGGCAGCGTGATCGACATGTGATTGACAATTTATTGGCTTACGTCATGACGCGTCATCTACAGAATTTAGTTCATTAGTCCGTTCTTTAGATGACGTCACATTTTGGCTTTAAAAGGGGCGTTCCCTGGACAATTAGATATTTACTAATTACCCCATAATTGATTGATTTCATGAGAAATGACTGCCAAATTCCTTTTCTTTGGGGAAAATTACATATAGAGAGCCGAATTGTGAAAATTAGACCATCTAGACGCTGTAGTTCCTTTAAGATTGAATTTTAAACCGTCTGTAGACCCTTTTGACTTTAGTCAAGAGTATCCAAATTTGGAAACTTCATGCGAACCATCAGGATAAAATCAGACATTGATTTACTTTTTTTTTCACTAGGTAAACATTCCTTTTCTATGAAAATCTCACATATCATTCTCAAGAATCTTCCAATGATATTTGTATATAATTGAAGTCTCAAATATCACTTTTGGGAAAACTTTAACATTAATGTTAATTAGGGATGTACATATTAAAAAGAATAATGAGGTGGATCTTATAATGATACTTTGCATGAAACCCTACCTACAGCAGTTTGTTTTATACAATTATATCATCAATCAGGGATAGAAATACAACTTTTCCTCGTGATCTGCTGATCTATTCAGTATCGTTGGTGCACCCAGATGTACTACTCCTCAATTCAATACTCCTAGCTTGGGCTAGTATGCTCCCCGGGGAGTTGAGAGGGTGCACAAGGTAATTGTGCAGGTATGAACTTTTTCTGATGACCAAGGGTACAGCGGGTTAGGGTTAGGTACAGGGTAATGTACAGCGCTTCAATATAAAAAGGGGGCAATATTACAACAAAAATGAGTGGAGAGGTCTATACAAAAATAGCAAAGTTAGACTTTGCAACCAAATATGCATTAGTCCTAATAATAGGATACATACAATGTACATTTCAAAGAAAGATTATAACTGTCGTTTTCTTTTTTTATTTTGTTTAAAGGACAATGAAACTATGGCTTTCGTTTACTATTATCATTTAGAGGGTGAACAGACATTTAATTTGATACATGACTTGGCAATTTTGGCCTACTGGATCCCATTAGAATTCTTCTGTGAACATACCCAAATTTTACTAATTGTTACGGCGGCAAAAGATGATGGGAGCGGCCATGTTTGTGTAACTACCCGACACGCAAATGCTGACGACTGTGCGGATGGCCGAACAAAAAAAGAATATCTTTTCATTGATTTGCAGACTCATCAAAGTGTCTACAAGTATTCAAACAATGGTAGTTAAGTGCAGGAATGCATCATTGTTCGATCACATGCTAGTGGAGTCCGCACAGACCTAACAATGGCGGCCTCCAGCATTCGCGTGAATGGTGGTGTACCCGATAGTGTTTTCACATATTTCTTCAAAAGCAGAAATCTGAGTCGGGGTAATGTTATGTGAAATAAACAAGCATATTACGATGTATTAAGTAGGATAAACTCTATTCTAGAGTCGCATTGGCCTTTAACATTGTTTTTTGGGGAATAAGAAAATGTGAAAATTCCTGATATTTTCTTTGCCCAAATGGGCAGGTAACAACAAAGTGAGAATGGAACCTTGACGTACTTGTAAATGTAGGTCTCTGTATACCTGGCTATTTGCTGCGTGTTGTTTGTTATGCCCAGAACTTGTTTGTGCCAAAAAGTTGTTTATGAGCAGAAGTTGTTTTCGAGTTTGATGTTTTTCAAGTTAATCAAATCCGATCTCATCATCTGTTAGTGTGGGAGGTAAGTGCTTTGGGGAAAAAAACCTCTGATTTGTCAATAATGAAATAATCATGTTTACTATTTCTGTCCATCATGCAACTATTATTTGTACAAGTATTGTAGGTAATCTTGGCCTTGTTTGTGACTATTTCACAGTCAGGTTTCCTGTTTACCTCCTTCTTAGGAGATGTTAGAGATGATATTTAGATCTTCAAGTGTTTTGCCCTCTTTTTTATTTATTTATTTATTTATTTTTAAATAAATGTATTTATTTATTTATTTGTTATATTTATTTGTATAACAAGTTTTATTATTATTTATTGTATTTATTTATTTTGTATTTATTAATTTGTTTTAACTACATTGTATTAAATTGTTTTATTATATATTTCTTGTTTTCCTTTTCATTTATGTATTTATTTATTTATTTATTTTGTTTAGGGGGGGGGGGGTTGGAAGTACCTATGTACATTAGTTTGCCTTTTCCTCATCACTCTGTATTTCATGTTTTTAAAAACCAACTGTTCATAAATAAATAAAAAATGAAATGTTTTTTTTTTTTTTCATCCCTCCTTTTACAGAACCTGGCTACTATGAGGATGGGGCCTTTGGAATCCGGATAGAGAACATTGTCCAGATCGTTCCTGCAAATACTAAGGTATATAATGATGACGATGATGACGATGATGATGGTGATGATGATGATGATGATGATGATGGTGATGGTGATGGTGATGGTGATGGTGATAGTGATGATGATTGTGATGTGATGGTGGTAATGATGATGATGATGATGATGATGATAATTGTGCATAAAAAAGTAAGAGGAAAAAATCAGTCATGGATGTAGTGCAAACTTTTCTTTTCTTCAGAATGCTCTGCGTACATTGGTTGTCATGGCAACTGTGACATAGCATTTTCGGACAAGTACTGGAAAAGAAATGCTCCTTCATGGGTGATCTTGTTTGTTCAGTTGTAAGTGTTTATTCCAATTGAAGAATGATGACGTGATTTCCATAAGGGTGACCATGAGCCACAGTGTGCAAAATATTTGCTTCATTTTCCAGAATCTTCCATTTTCATGATGAAATTAACAATGATAGAAATTATTTCTTTTCCTGGTGGCCCAGTTGGGGAAGTAGTATTGAGATTAAAGGACCTAAAGAATACAACGTACTTTGACACTTATTCCATAGTTGATGACTTGAAACATAGGTCTGCCGAAAAAAAATCCATGAAAATAAACACAGTAGTGATTTAAGACTAGTTTTCTGATGCCAAATCTCACCTAGCAGCCAGTTTACGCCCCACCCACATTTAGCGTCCGGAATCGGCAGCGTGATCGACATGTGATTGACAATTCATTGGCTTACGTCATGACGCGTCATCTACAGAATTTAGTTCATTAGTCCGCTCTTTAGATGACGTCACATTTTGGCGATTTAAAAGGGGCGTTCCCAGGACAATTGGATATTTACTAATTACCCCAAAATTGAATGATTTCATGAGAAATGACTGCCAAATTCTTTTTCTTCGGGAAAAATTACATATAGAGAGCCGAATTGTGAAAATTAGGCCATGCAGACGCTGTAGTTCCTTTCATCAAATTTTGTCTGCCCAAAACCAGAATTGAGTGGCCCAAAACCAGAATTGAGTGGCCCAAAACCAGAATTGAGTGGCCCAAAATCAGAATTGAGTGGCCCAAAACCAGAATTGAGTGGCCCAAAATCAGAATTGAGTGGCCCAAAACCAGAATTGAGTGGCCCAAAACCAGATTTGAGTGACCCAAAACCAGAATTGAGTGGCCCGAAACCAGAATTGAGTGGCCCGAAACCAGAATTGAGTGGCCCGAAACCAGAATTGAGTGGCCCAAAACCAGAATTGAGTGGCCCAAAACAAAGAAAACCCTAAAAAAATTTGTTCATTTTGGTTGCCTTGTTGGGCATGTCAAATTTGACATTTTATTTGATTTTTGAGCCCTGAAATAAATGTTTATTTATCTGTTTATTGATTTAATTACATCTGCACCTATATAAAAAAAAGTGTATATATATATACAAAAGTGTATTTAACACAATGAATTAAACTAGATATAAATGTAAATAGAGAATATTGCGATTAAATTTCTCTGTCAAGATGGTGACCTAGAAATATTTGTGTGTGCGTGTAGTTAAAAAAACTAGGTGTAGTAATGAAAAATAAAGTAACTCTAAAAACAAAGCAAAATTTGTCCAGCAACAGTTGAAATTTCCATAAATCTACTCATTTGAATAAACATGGCAATTTCATGGTAAGAAATTTGAAGAAAAAAGATGTATAAACCCCACAACTTCCTGAAACTACACCTAAGTCACTGTAGCCTTTAATTCATTATGTTATCTCTATTGAATTGATATTTGCAAAGAAAACAAACAAAAAAACAAGTTTTCAAATCTTGTAGATCTCTAAGTTTGCACCCTCGCGTACTAATTGTAGGAAAACAGCCTCCCAACTAAATAGCCATTATAATTTGTTTCTACCCTACCATTCAAGCATGGTTAGAAGATTAATGTTACATTTTTAATTATAACTTAACACTTTTAGTGACCAGAAGTTTTTTGTACTTTCAATCAATAAACAATTTAAAAAACGCATCATTAAGCAAATATAAAGCTATTAACAGTACCGTATACAATTTAAATAGAGAAGTGTAAAAGTTAGATTTATACCACAGTACAAGTTTTGAAATCATATTGATGATATGATTTTTGAATTTTTGATGCTCTATATTAAAGGAAACATATGAAATCTCCTTGTTTTTCCAGTGGTCACTAGTAAACACTTCAATTTAAGTGGTAATTTGTCACAAAACGTATGGCTTTGCTAATGACGCTCCATGGAATCCGTTGGATTAGTCAATAGAATAGAAACAAAGAGTTACCAACTGATGCAATCAACTTTTAAGCTCTTTCAGACGTCACTGTAAAATGTGTAAATATGTTATGTCGAACAAGGGAATACAAACTTATATTGATTTGAAAACAATTTTTAGTGTTGCATTTGTATGACTTTTGCACTTTTTCGTGATAATTCGATTCATGATTTCATAAATGTTTGCTATTAAACTGATACTGTTCAGTGGCATTTAAATGTTATAACTATGCAGGGCTCCATACTACTTGTTAATTGTTTTATTTTTTATAATGTTGCCTGATCAAGACAGAACATTTACTTTCTCCCAATATTTGGTGGTTTATGTTTAATTTTTAACTTTTGCAGTCCTCTGGCCAAGTTGGTCTATGCTCATTTTGAGACCTGCGATTTGGTTTAAAAATAAAGGGATCTAGTGACATTGTCAAAATCCACAAAACTTACTTAGAACTCTAGATTTGCCATCCATTTTCTCTTACTATAATGTAGTAATGTCAACAATATAAATGTTGGACCAATACGCATGATTTTCTTAACGGGATCTTTATTGACTTTTATGTGCAAAAAGTAATGAATGGGTTGATGAAATGTGTATTTTTGTTATCTGATATGTCCAGTAAGTAATGTGTGAAAACATCTACATTGACTTTGTACACGACCCACTCGGTTCCCGTAGTCAAGGGGTTAAATGGATGTTATATATGGCCGAGTAAAGAGAAAAATTGGACAATGTTACTAGATTTCTTTAATTTTCTCAAAGCTGCTGCTTAGCTCAAAGAGTGATGTTGTTCTATTTTTTTCATTGTGTTTGACAGCATTCCTTCAACGGGAAGAAGTATGTGACCTTTGACACGGTGACCCTGGTCCCGATCCAGCTGAAGATGATTGAGCCCTCGTTGCTCACAGAGAAAGAGGTTTGTCCACTTCCTCTTCTTCGTATCTTAACGCCTCTTTCAATTCTGAAGATTCTTGCTGTATTTTGGTTGTGATGTGCTGGGGCTTGTTTCATGAATGGGTCTTAACCCTATCGTAACTGGGGGGGCGGGGGGGGGGGGGGGGGTCAATTTGACCCACCCCTGTAATAATTTAGCGACTACTCCGGAACCGCGGCAGAAAACATGAATGCGTCGCTAATCTTTCAATGTACATCCATGCAAAATTTCGCGTGAATCGGACAATCGGTCTTCAAGATCTTGGAGGGGGGGGGGGGGGTCAAATTGCCCCCCCCCCCCCCCCAGTAAAAACCGGGTCTGAAATAGCCCAGTTAAAATAGAGTTAAAAGCTATGTACGTTGTCTGGCGCAGAGCTAGGGTGCAATTATCGCTGCGTTTCGCACAGAGCGTCGATAGCTGTTAGAAATTCAAAAGCTTTTGGGTCTTTTAGACTAGGTTCTTTTGCATGCATGAGATGTTGACTGTCTCATAAAGGGGACCTCCATTTATCGTCCTATCCGAAGGACAGAGTGTTTCCCATGAATCCTTTCCTGCATAGGAAACACGGGGGAGGCATGTACACATGCACAATGTGCGTTAGCTCAGGATTTGTATGCATGGAAAGAGACGCCTTGTCCGATGGTGGGTTTCGTACTGGGTCCGCAAGAGCGTCAGACAGACTAGCTCAAAAATGAGCTAACTCACCTCACTGTGGCCACTCTTGTCATGTACATGTCAGTTGGTTGAGAAAGGGAAGGTGTTAAGTCACTTTTTGTAATTTAGAGACTCCTGTAGGCAGGTTTCATAACACTGTTCTTTTCTGCAGAGGATCAATTTGAGAGGCCACTATAGGCAGGTTGGCTGCTTTATACAGATGGATACAAAGACAGGTTTGACTGTTATGTTTATAGTTCAGGATCCATAAAGCAACTAATTTGAATGGCTCTTAATTCGTTATAGTGGGGCAGATAAGTGAGAATTGGATCACTGTCAAAAGTTATGGCAAAAATAGTATTTTTGTGGTCCAAATGGCGGCCATCTTCAATTTTCAAGTGGCCAACAAGTTTTTTTTTCTTTAAGTGGCCTAAGAGGGTTATATGTGCAAATGTTGCTGCTTGTATCACCATTTTAAAGATAACCCCTGAAAAATGCACTTATCTGCTCCACTGTTATAAGCATTTCCAAATTTAGAAATAATCATTATCTAAAATATTCTGCATCACACATTAAAAGAAGGCTTCGTATGCAGAACACAATTTAGCCCAAAATTGACTTAATGCCCTTCTCACTCTCACCCGCTGATGTAGCCATGGGAGGCTAAATACAGTCAAACCTGTCTTAGCGGTCACCTGCCTATAGTGGCCACTAAACGTGATCCCCTGACTGTAATAACTGTGTTGTGGAACTTGTCTTTGATACAGCTCGCCTGGCTATAATGGCCACCAAACTCGATCCCCTGCAGGGAATAACAGTTATTGAACTTGTCTATAGAGGTCACCTGTCTACAGTGGCTTCTCTTCTCTTTTCCTGTAGGTGGTCACGTACCATACACAACTTTGACTGTAGATACATATACTTGAGTTCTGGATCTTTCAGCGAAAATTATTCTTTTGTAATAGTTTGGATGAAAATCTGAATATCTTGTTAAAAAAAAAAAGTCACATTAACTACATACATGTACACACACTCAATCATGTATTATTTATCATCCTCCCTTTTATTTCTCACACTTTATGATCACCCATGAATGCACGCACACAAACGCATCACACATACACACACAAACTCTTAAATTCAAACACACACACCCACACACACACACACCTACACACACATAACGCCCACATATACACATCCACACACACTTACATTTCTATTCATTTTTTCTCATATATTATTTATTATTAATATTGATAATGATTATTTCTGATTGTGTTGCAGATCGGTTGGCTGAATGACTACCACAACCAATGCCGCGAGGTGATTGGCTCAGAGCTGGAGAGACAGGGGCGGGAAGAAGCCCTAAAGTGGCTCGTAAGAGAGACGCAGCAAATTGGCTGATGAGGCTAATTACTTCTCCGTCTTCTTCTTGCCTGCTATTCCATGCATTTTATATTAATCAATTACAATAATTTATCTAGGCTAATTGTGTTTTTTTTATACAGATTTTATGTCAAATTTAAAAACTTTTCTTTGTTAACTCCATAGAATCTTCTACTTACCTGGAAATTCATGCGTTTGTATAAATAACAATACTTTCTCTAGGTTAATTGTGTTTTTTTAAAAGATTTTATGTCAAATTTAAAAACTTTTCTTGGTTAACTCCATAGAATCTCCTACTTTTACCTGGGATTTATGCATTTGTATAAATAACAATTCTTTCTCTAGGCTAATTGTGTTTTTTTAACAGATTTTATGTCAAATTAAAAACAATCTTGGTTAACTCCATAGAATCTTCTACTTATTAGTACCTGGGATGTTATGCGTTTTATACATGTATCAGTATCAGGTTCTTTGTTTCAGTACTTAGGTTGAGTACCTTGCAACTCTGCAGAAATCAGAGTGTCTCATCACATCTATTCGTTGCCATGGGTAATGGTTATAAACAATGTTAGGCAAGTCAACTATTGTACAGTCGGCTTGGGGTTGCACCATATGAGAAGGGAGGATTGGAGAGTCCAGAGCAGGACTGTTGGTATTCTTTCTTGGGTAGTCCTAAAAAGGACTGTGGTAGTCCTGGAAAGGACTGTTGTTATTCTTTTTTGTTGTTCTAAGAACTACAGTGCCGGTATAAGTTTTAGTTCTGGTTTGAATAGTGCACTTGAAAATGGCGATAAGTTTTGAATTAAAAAGCTGTTAAATGTGGTGATTTTTATCAGTTGGGAGTATTGGTTCTTGCATTGTGTTTTAAAGCCATTTAAATAATAAATAATTCATAATTAAAATACCCTCTTTTATTTATCATTCTAGTGGCATCTCATTTGTAACTACAATATAACCAGCTAGGGCATGTCCAGTACATATGAATTTGAGGTTAGGTCGAAAATGAAATATAGCAAAGTACATCAATGTCGTTTTTTTGTGATATTTAGTGCATTACCTGATGACAAAATGCATAATCACCACAGCATCTAGACCTATTTCTGTTGATTATGTGATTGGGGTGTGTCCAGGGGTCCAATATAGCTTACAGTTGTATGGAAATTGTTTATGGTTTAACGCAAGCATCCATACTAACATTTGTTTCTACTTGCCCGTTCAGACAAGGAAAATCATGAATTTTCAAATCTGTTTGTGACTAAAGTCGAACAAAGCGCTCAAAGAGTTAATGACAGAAGTGCGAAGATGGTTTAAACTTTCTTATTGCATAAAATTAAGAATGGTGCTGGTTTCCAAGAAAGTTTTTAGTGGGAGGTAATATTGCTTTCTGAAGTACTCTGTATAATGTCCTCTTCCCATCTTTCACATCATGTTGATATTAAAACCTTAAAAACAGTATAGCGTATTCAACCTTTAGTTTGGAGAAAGCAATAATTGGCCTTAGATCTACATTTTAAATCTGTATGTAATTTTAGTAGTAGTACTTTTCATGGTCGCTGTGTGTTTTTTTGTTTCATATATGTGATTGACGGTTTGACCGTATTCTTTTGTTTATACTTATCGACTAGCGAGGAGAGGCTTTTACAGGAACTGGAGTCCTTTTGAGTTTTGGCAATCCTCACACTCTAGTCGATGAATTTCCTTCTTTTGGCAAAATACTATTTGTTATTGTTCTTCTGTCCCGGGAAATAAAATAGATAAAACAAAAATTGTTTTTACTCGGTATCATGTATCATGTAATGACTTTACTAAAGTCAAAATTCCTTATTCTGAATATATGTATGTCACAGAAAACTGCGTTTACAGTAGTTGCTTTTCAGATCAGCATACAGTATTGCTTTTGCAGGTTTTCTTAATAGATTTAGTGGAGTATTATACAGTCTTTGTTCTCTATTAACTTGTGACAGTAGCACTAATTTTGAGACAGTTCTTTCCTGTATTATGACTATATTGTAGTGTACATGGATTGTTTTGTAATTCAAATGTACTTTGTTTTTGTAATTACAAATGTACTTTGTTTTGTAATTGAAAATGTACTTTGTTTTGTAATTACAAATGTACTTTGTTTTGTAATTGAAAATGTACTTTGTTTTGTAATTACAAATGTAC
>JBAMJV010005869.1:82500-120000 GCA_037951105.1 Echinarachnius parma
GGATAGGCTGGCTTGGTCCGCAGCCGCCTGCGATGTCAAGAGTGGGTTTTGTGATTATCCAAATATGGCTTTCACCTATAGGACAAAAAATTAGATATTAGAGAGTCGCAATTGAAAACAAAAGGAAACAAATAGAAAAACAAGGAGAGAGAAAGAAATGAGGTGGCACCACCTGCTTTCTCGATAAATGAACAAAATTTGTTTAATTGAAGTGCAGCTGGGGCTCATTTTTGTTTTTTGTTTATGCATAAATCCAGTTTTGGCGTAATTTAAAAAAAAATAGAGATTTTATGAATACATTAATATAACTGATGGAAACCGATGGCTAATGAATGGTCACCTTGCAAACTCCTTTTTGCAAGTATTTATTATTATTATTATTATTATTATTATTATTATTATTATTTATTTTTTATTTTTTTTACCGCGAAAGGAGTATAGGCGAATTATTTCTGAGCTTCAAGTGATAATTATAATGATGATAATGATGATGATGATGATGATGATGATGATAATGATGGTTATGCTGATGATGCAATGATGATGATGATGATGCTGCTGCTGATATAATAAATTTCGATTTATAAATTATAGCGCATACAAATGTTTACAAATTATCCAATGCCCTTTTATACTTCTTATATTTAATTATTATCTACATTTTATTTATCAACGAACTAAAAACAATGCACATCAATATCAATATTTAAAAATTTAAAAATACTCAAAAATAAATGACTATCAGGACTTTTCCAATAGATTGAGGAAATATGTCGAAGTTCAATATAGCATGATCAATGATAATATAGCAGCAAACTATTATTTTGATTATTATCAAGATAAGAACTATTATACATAACTGTGATACAAAATATATGTTTGTAGGTTTATATAATGTATTACAACATTTGCTTGGATTGACTACAACTAAATTAGAAGACCGGCTTTTAAAATCAACTTCTGTAAAAAAAAAGATTCGTTTAATTCACTATTAAAGATGTGATTGCTGCATGGCAAAGGATACGCCGTTCGTGTAGCATGGGCGTAGCTACGGGGGGGGGGGGCTGGGGGGGGGGGAGGGCACGTGCCCCCACACACATTTTCTGTGCCCCCCCCCCCCCCCCAGGGGCCCTCCCACTAAAAATTCATGCTTGATAAAAAAAAAAATATTTGAAATTAAAAACAATGCCGTTAGAACAGTATATACAAAGAAAGAGGGTTCGAACCACATCGCTGGTTCGAAGATGCGCCATCATGATCTAAGATTAGATACCGATCCCGCAATAGTTTTACACACTTTACTTCACAAACGTTCCGTTACCGTAAGTCAATTACCCCCTCCAAACCCCCCCCCCCACCCCCCCCCCTCCATCCTCTGGCTCTGCCCCGGCCCTTGGTCTCTTCGCTCCTCGGGACTCATTCTTGGCTGTAGGCTATGTTGTCGGATCATACATAATGTGGCATATGGTTTATGTTGGAACTGTGTATGACTACTAAATACAATATTTGTGTGTGTGTTGGGGTTTATCTTACGCCCAAATTTCCTATCTAGGTATGCACCAGATTGCACAATTTCAAGTCCATAAATGGAAAATCTTCCTTACCGTGGGAGGGGGATACCCCCGCTCCCAAACCCTCCTCCCCCCTCTCTGTCGCAGCCCTCGGTCGCTTCGCTCCCTCGGGACTCATTCTTGGCTGTATGATGTTGGATAATACATAATGTTGCATATGGTTTATGTTGGAACAATAATATTTGTGTGTGTGTGTGTTGGGGTATATTCAAACTTTCTGGTCGATCAAATCATAACACGCTTTCCCAGGTATACACAGTCAATCTTAAGCCCGATTTTCCTATCTATAGGTATGCACCAGATTGCACAATTTCAAGTCCAAAAATGCAAAAGCTCCCTACCGTGGGAGGGGGACAACCCCCTCCAACACCCTCACCCCCGCTCAGTCGCTTCGCTCCCTCGGGCTTGGTCGCTTCCCTCTCTCGCAATGTTTCACTCTCACCTATGGCCCAAAGTTGGCAACCCTGTAATTTGTGTCATTTTTTTCAGTGTATTGATTTTTCTTCAATTTACATGAATCATAAAAGATTACACAGAGGCGAATACTTGGTTGTTATATTGCCTCTATTTCAACTACACGTACCTCCAACAGTTGAAAAGTAAAATTATATATTGTGCCCCCCCCCCCCCCCCCCCACACGAAAATGTAAGGCCCCCCCGCTGAATAAATCCTAGCTACGCCACTGCAGTGTAGTAAAACAAAATAATAAATCCAGATGTCAGTGCAGAGTAAACACTGGCAAGCTTATACTAGATATATCTGACATTTGTAATGCGCATCTTTATTCATGGCGTTTAGGAATAAAGACTTGATAAAACTTCGTTTCGAAGATCGAAAGTTATTGTGATTGGCACGCGACGGGGCGTTAGGTACCCGCCACGCGCCGGCTATTGTCCCGGGAGCGCCCGTGCAGCAACCAGGCGGAGAGGTGATAATAACGCGCACAATTGACTGCCAAAGTACAGGGGGGATTATCGCAACTGTAACGAAAACAATTTTCTTTCTTTTCCGCTTGTCTTTTTGGTGAAATTAGGACTTTAGGAGACATAATTATCCGCTTATCCGAGATAATCGATAGTTTAGGAAGGTAAGGCCACTAATGTGCCATTGTATGCTCATAATATAAAGAAACGCGATAAAGGAAGGGAAAGTGGGAGGGGCTGTAGAAACTCAAAGGCACAAAGGAGTAGTAGGGCAGAGCAGGCGAGCTAAAGCACGACTTCCAGAGTTAGTAAAGAATGCAGCGGTTTAGGTTTGTCACCTCACACAACATGTGGTGCTCTTCTTTTTCTTCAATGAGTGTCCATCAGGATTTTCACTCAGACATGCCCGAATGACACATAGCAAGAGATTTCTTCTTCTTTCTGTCTTTTTTTTTTTTTTGGGGGGGGGGGGGGGGGGGGAAGGTGGTTTTGATGGTCCCCAATTTTCCCGCATTTTTCTTTCTTTAAATGTCATTACGCCGAGATCGAGTTTGCTAATTTGTACATCATTATCACTTACTCAATTTCATTAGTTAGTCATCGGGAATAGTCATTGTGTTTGTAATATAGCAGCAAAAGTGACAACCAACTAATGATTACGAAAATAAATAATATTTGTAACATTACACAGAACATTTCACTTCATTTTCCCCCTTTAACATTAAATAATAATTCACAATTCTACAATTCCGTGTGTCTATTATATAGGACTAGCCCCCTTCTTTAGCTTCCACTTCTTATGGGAAAATAGACGTGTGGCTAAGGACTAAAGAACCTGAGACATGGGCGCCATTCTCTGTGCCCAAATAGCGTGGAAGGACTTTAAAGACAGTGATCCATTAACTTTGTCAACCAAAAATCACTTGGAGCTTTCTTATTTCGTTTGTGCCCTGTTATTTGGCTTATGGTAAAAGAAGAATGAAATGCACTTTACTCTGACAAAATGTCTCCCTAATTATGGAGATATTTATGATTTGAATTAAATCGGTATGGAACGGTTTTCGATTGTAGGGTTAAAATCAATGGACAGTAAAGATACGATCTCACAATACTTAACTTTCACTTGTACACGAGGTAAACATTGTTCCGAAAATTGTTATGAAACTATAACACACTATTCAACTATTCATAAGAACCCGATGATACATTGTATTTGAGTTTCAATTTTTTTTGAAAAAAATCGAAGTTAATAATAATAATAATAATAATATAACATTCATATACGCTTAATACAATGTTTCTAAGCACTTGAGAAATGGAGGTAATATGAAATAGAAACAAAACTTAATTATGGGAAAATTTTATATTGCAGTTTTAATGTATTTATGTTATAATAGATTATTGCCATCATTTTTATTGACATGCTTTGATTTGAATCTCGATGTGCACAATTACAATACTAGAAATGCCTCAAATTACCATCTCCCCAAAATACGAACTACATGTATGAAAAACTCTTTCTTTTTTCAAGGTCCTGTTATATGGAATAGTATACCTCCTGAAATAAAATTTAGCAAAACTCTCAATCTTTTTAAAATAAAATATAAACAATTTGTATTAAATAATTATAGTACATGTAATCAGTAAAGGCAATTTTGACCCTCTTGTAACTTAGTGTGTTTTTATCGTATGTTTTGTCTGTTTAGTATCTGTACCATGGGGTAGGCTTTCATATAAGGAATTCCCTCCTTTCTGCCTACTCCAAACACTCCCATAATTTATATTTGTATTTGTATTTGTATTTTACTGTGTAATGTCACCTTGGCATGTATATTTTACATTGTAATGTTTTTATGAAGAGTGTTAATAAAATTTGAATTGAATTGAATACAAATTAACCAAACAAAACAGGATTTACATTAAATATGATATGATTGATTGTATAAATGTGTCTTTAACATGGATTTTTATAAAAGAGTCTACGGTAGGTCATGGTGCGGGTACTTTGGGCATTAGCTGGGGGTGAGACGTTGAGGCAGAAGGTAGTCGTCTTGTAGATGAAGATGTTGCTGTGGAACGGAGGGATACAACATCTTGAAGATAAGATGGGGCAAGTTTGTGTGTGATCATAAAGACAAGCAGGAGCACCTTGAAGCAGATGCGTTGGTGGATCGGGAGCCAGTAATGTATTTACCGTAATGTTATCACCGCGCTGATTTCATCTCAGTACAGGGTCTGAAAAGTCAACATGACAGAATGTGGCTTTAAAATGAAATCGGGGGCCCTCACACTCTACTAGTTTGACAATGCCATTCATCTTCGGACACAAATCACAGTCAATGTTTGACAACTTTGGCTTATCCTGTTGCAAACGAGTGGAGAAGACACGTCAACGGGTGGTATATCGTAAAGTGTGTCATAGGCTGCTTGGACGACGATATGAATACAAACAGAGGAAGGCCCCAAAAAGACACTTTGTAACGGGGTTAGGGTATTTTAATCCACCCAAAAGCGGATTAATGCTAATAGGGGATGGAGTGGGGGTGACAAGTGGAGGATTAGCCTGGTAGACCGCTGTTCAGTAGACCATGGTCCGAGCCTTTGGACAGAGCGGTCGAGGAGTCGCCGTCTTCATGGATGGTCCTGGCATCACACGAGCAGCTGTGGATCCATTCTCGATATACGGTCTACTCACTGATCTCAATTGAAAGGCTAGATAGAATAGGATCAGTGAGGATCCGACACAAGAGGGGGAGGAGTAGGATTGAGGAGGAGGAGGGGAGGAGGAGGGGAGGAGGAGGGGAGGGGAATGGGTAGGAGGAGAAGGAGGAGGAAGATATAGGAGGAGAAGGGAGAGGAGGAAGAGAGGAAGAGGGGGGAGAGAAGGAGGAGGGGCAGAGAAGGAGGAGGGGAGAATTGAAGAGTAGGAGGAGGAGGGAAGGAAGAAGAAGAAGAAGAAGAAGAAGAAGAAGAAGAAGAAGAAGAAGAAGAAGAAGAAGAAGAAGAAGAAGAAGAAGAAGAAGAAAACAAATAATGTCAAACAAAAATAATATTGGAATAGACAGACCCAAATGAGGTAAAAGAATTACATCACGTGTCATGCTTGTGTGTTTTTATGGGCAGTGGCAATGAAAATTAAGAAACAAACATTACTGAACATTGCAGAGGTGTATCAAAATGGCCGCTTGGCAGTATCAACACTGCACATAGAATTGAATAGGTTTAATTATAACCTATCCAAGTTTTTATTTTCTAGAGATCAGTGGACTCGTGTACCCGCAGCAACTCCGAACCCCGCTCCGAACCTCTTCCGTGATATGCATTTTATGTTCGTGACTGGCGCTATCCGAACCGACGCCAAGGCAGTACCTTCCCTTCTATTTGTTTTTGCTTTTTATCGTATGAGATAATGATGAAAGGGAGCATCTTTGTTGATGCCTAAGATCATGATGAAAGACATGTCAGAAAGGGAGCATCTTTGTTGATGCCTAAGATCATGATGAAAGACATGTCAGAGAGGGTATCACGCAGACAAGCTGAATAAAAGCGATTGAAACGCCAGGAGATTAAACCACCAACGTTATTTTATTAGAGGTCTGAGAGTAGATCGTACCCGGGGCACCCCTCTACTGATCTGGGCCACCCGTCTCAGTTAGTGTCCATCAAAACCGTTCGACTGATCTTTTATTGGAATTAACAGATCAGTCAACAAAGGAAAAGAAAATAAGAAGTTTTCCTTTTGTAACCAGTTAAGCGTAAGGTGGTTTTCCTTCTCGCTTTTATTCGTTTCAATAAAACTAGCATCCGTGCTGTAAATATAAGTATGTTTTTTTCTCCAAAATTGTATTTATAAAAATAGTATAACTATAAATACACATTCGTTGATAATTGAAAAGCCCGTACAAAAACAAGTTCAAATATCTATTTTTATGTTTGGTGGATTACCCCAATTACTGCGTTTCGAGGCTGTAAATGTTATTATCTACATTACATGGAAGAGGACACGTGAAGAAGAAGTCGAGTGCGTGGTGTAGATCCGAATTGGTCAGTGGCGTTGTTAGGGTCAACCACCCTTGTCGTGATATCCCACTTATTTGTTAGGGTTCTTATATCACGCCTTTTCTCTATTACGGAAACACCAGAACACTATTCGAGAAATATCCACGCTAAACAATAGAGTGTAGTCACATTAAAACAAAAATGGTTTAAAGCAACTTTTGTTCCGATGCGTCCTGTATATCATTCTTCTTTTTAATTTTTTTTCACAAACTATTTTTTTTTTTTACAGACTATGCATGTCTATTGTGCAGTTGCTATTGTGCACTATTTTGAAAAGTGCAAAAATAAATCCAAACAAAAAAATAATAAACAAGGTAGAAAACAAACAAACAAACACAAAACAAACAAACGCAAAACGAACAAACAAAACAAAACATTCACAGACAAACAAACAACCAACAAAAAAAAACACAGTGCTTACGGGAAAAAACAGACAAACAACAAGACGTGCATCCAACGGGAAATGAACATTAATACTGACCGGAAAACGGCATGAAAATAAGCGATACAAACAATCGAATACAGGATAGGCAAAAACTAATTAATTAAGCCATCTATTTTGTCTCCTTTTTCAACGAAAACGTGCATGATCACATTTATTACTTTGTCACGAAAGCCTCAATTGATAGCAAGAAAATATTGACTTTCTTATAATATCGATATTCATTTAGAATAAATAATTTAATAGCAATACGCAATGAATGACCCACTCTATCGGACCCACCTCCAGTTAATACTCCTATGGAGTACTTTGGAGGAATAAACTACCAAGTACCAAGTACCAAGTAAAAAACATGCAGTTTTTAATTTCGATAGAAATTCGACATGTTAATTGATTCCAAGCTAGAATGCTAAGGTGTGCTGGGCTTAGAAGATCACCGCTTTGAAAACATTTATAATTATGGAAAACCTACATATTGAAGGGATATAGTAACTTTGTTAACATGTGCAAAAACTAACAAACTGTTGATAAAATATATATTCCCGTGATCCGTTATGTCCACCGATTGATGTGGGAACATTTTCATGGTACAAATGTATAATATATGAACGAGTCATGTTGAGCGAAAATGCATAATTTTCCTCATACACTTTGTATACCGTTGAAAGTCTCCCAGGGAGACTTTCAAATCCGAACACGTCGATCATACAAATTTGTATAACGAAGTTAATGTTATATATGACCGAGTAATAAGCGAAAGTGCCAAGTGACTTTGTACACAGATAAAATCCTCGTAATAAGAATCTTACTCATACATATCTTTAAAACAAAAAAGGAATTTTGTCAACCGAACCATGTTTCATGCTTCTATTAGTAACACGAATACAACAGAACCAATATAAAGTTCTAAGTACGTTTTGTGGAATTGTGGCAATGTTACTAAAATATATTAAAGGGATAGTCCAGTTTTGGTAAGACTGATCTTAAGTAACCAAAACCCACACAATCACATTACAAACTAATAGTTATAACTCCACCATGCTCGAAAGGTATACCAAATTACAAATGACTAAGAAAAAAGCCTGTTATCATTAAAAAAAAGAGCCATTAAAAGAGCCTTTAAAACACAAAAAGGGCGCTCTCTAAAAACGCATTGGTTTCAACCATTTTTCATACAAAATTGTGCATTTGATGTGTTTTTTTTAAATAATAATTAAATAGAGAGATCATCAACAACTATTTCAAAACCTCTTTTGAAAATTGTTGAAAAAGTTTAAGTATTTTATATATATTTTGAAAATTACCGAATAAACCTGGGGCCCCAGGTTTATTCAGATCAGATATATTTATTGATATTTCAGCTATTTCTGAACCGATTTTGATCAAATAAAATTTAATCTGTCATTAAAATTGTATGCTCTGTCAAATTTGACACTCAGTCTTTCATTACCTCACAACAACATTATTTCTTGAAGCGCCTTCTATACCAAAACTGAACTATCCCTTTAAGAACCCATTATTTTAGCCAAATACCTATAGAGCCAACTCGACCCATGTCATGTGCAAACTGGTTAATAACCGTGCAGACTGATTCGAGGGAGGTCAGAGGTGACGTCATTGCGCAACTCATTTAGCTAACCCACATTAGGTATTCTCAGTAATTATAACATCTTGACACTGAGAAACAAATCAGCTTTTGCATCCATACAATAGGAGTGGTCAATGACAAGGCAAACGAGGTCACGAAAGGTATGATCTGCATAAGTATGCATATAATTATGACTAATTATGAATATTAAGCAAGACGGGATCATAGTGCGTTAACTGCAGCTAGATGGACGTACGTCATCACGAGAATCACTGTTGTAAGTTGCAAGAAAGATATAGTTTCAAAGTAACTATCGAATTAACATTATTTAAAATTCGTAGATCATACGTATATGAAGAGAGGTTGAGTAACTAATGTGATTAAAGATGTAACCCGAAATGGTTGTTTATATTTTAATACACATTTGTTCCAATTGCATAGTCTTTAGAACAGTGGCATCATATTATATTATTTAAAGGAAACATAAAGACATATTTATTTTCACTATATATTAAGTGTAGAGGTTGTAAAGCAAATTGAACAGTTGATAATATTGTAAATGCACTATAATGTAGGTTTTCTCGGCCAATTTCGTTAACTTTTCATTTGTATTGATAAGCGGTTCATTCAAATTCGCGAAATTAAGCTGTAGGCTTAAAACTGTCGTTCAAAATTGTATTTTCCTTCATTATATTTAGCTCTTTGCTCAAGTGATTTAGCACTTATAGCATTCAATTTAAAAAGCACGCTATTAGCATTCAATTTCGCCAACGGAATTCACGGAAGGGGGCATTACGTAAACACGAATTTTCTCGCTTTAAATTGAATGACAATTTTACGAAATAGAAACACGATTTAAATCGAATGCAAACACAATGTTTTCGAATGATCGTTATATGAATTCAAATGCGAAAAACGATTTTGAACTACAAAATACAGCTGCGGTGACAAAATCGGCGAAATTGAATGCAGACAAAATGAATTCGTGTGGCCAACTTATGAAATTGACCGAGAAAACCTATATTACTAATGGGGGCACGCGAATATTTAGAGTCACTCTCTTTTTAAACCACTTTTACTCTTTTGTTCGTATATTGTTGTCAAAGAATATTTTGGCTCATGCCAGCACCCATCCCCGTATAGCTATAAGCAACTGGTTTAGAATATTGCAATATAAGAAAGTCAGCAGTAACTGGTATATGTATTGTTGAATGATAAATATTTGCATCATAAGTATTATCATCATTAATTGCTATTATAATTATGATCATTATGATTATGATTATTATGATTATGATTATGATATATCATTATCATTCTTCTTCTTCTTCTTCTTATCATTATTATTTTTAACATTAGTAGTAGTAGTAGTAGTAGTTCTAGTATTATTAGTAGTTATAGTAAAACATAATGGTAGTAGTATTAGTAGGAGGGAGTGAAATGAGAAACGCGAACAGAACAAGAGTAAACAGGAACCAAAAGTATAGCGAAGTTGAAGAAGACGAACACAAAATAATAATTATGTAGGATAGGAGCAAGACAGATACTTAGAATCAATAGTCAGAGGGGGAAAAGGGAACAGGTCTTAAAGTAGCTGTTGAAAAGAAATCAAAGGACAAAGAAAGAACATAAACTAACAAGAAGAAGAAGTACGAAGAAAGGCTCGAGTAACTTCTGGTACAGTAACGATATCAAATTGCATCAAGGCAATGTTTGCAAAAAGAAGAAGAAAAAAAGAATGCGCGCGTGCATGTGACACCAAAGACACTTTATACGTTTACATGACTCTTCGGTGTTAGCCGAACGCTCGCGTGCCAGTTGTGACGTCACTAAAATACAGCGACCAATCAGCGTGCACAGATAAAGTTCCCCGTTGCGAAGTTGTGCTGGCATCTTTTGGAAACCACTGAACTGGTATAAGAGTAAAGGAGGAGATAAAAATAAAGTAAAAGACCGCCGTAAGTTTGGTAAAAAGGCCTGTCAAACTCGTTTCTCTCGCATTTACCAGTTATTAGACGGCAAAAGTGTTGGACCCAGCGGACCGTGTTTTGTTAAAAAATACTTTCTTCGTTTTTCTATTGGACATTACACATTCAGGTAATTTTGACGCACTTTTATTGACTTTTGAATGATTTCATTAATGTGTTAAGTTGTATAACACTTCGCTTTGCTGTTAAAAAAAAAAAAATTAAAATTGTATCTCCATGTTAAAATATTTGATTACACAGGACAATCCTAGAAAACACATGCAAACTACATTTTTCTTTCTAAAAGTTGTTCTCTAGCGATGTTTGTAAAGTTACGGGATCTCTATAATTGTCTATTGCACAGGAATAGTTCATAGTTTGATGATATATTAGCTTCATCGACTTTTTGTAGTAGGGAGGGAATTATAATGTTACACTTTATTTATATGATTTCGTTGTTAAATAAACAATCGGTCACAGGTCAAATTTCTTTGCTTCCAATTTTTATATTTTTATAGTTGCACTTGATTTATACGATTTTGTGTGTTATTTGTAAAGAAAATTAAAGAGTCGCTAACAATAAAAGTGTTTATTCAGTCATAACCAATGAGAAAAATAATATCCATTTAACACATTTTCTCGAATAAAATGTTATCAAGCGCTCATTGTCCGATAACAAATTCGATATTATGCAATCAATGTTTATATCAACTATCCCTACACTTTACTTTCAGCATGTCTGACGTCTCAGTAGCAGTGATACGGCCGACGTTATGCACCTCTCCATCTCGTTACTCCGGGAAACAAGACAACTACCGGGAGCCAGGCGGCCCCAGCTCTGTGGGGCCCCAGTACACCGAGCCCCAGATGCCCTACAACGGTTATCGGTCAGCTCGCAGCTCGACGTCGTCCTCAACGCCGCCTACTCCGTCAGAAAGGAGTGACTACGTCGACGTGGTCGGGCTGACAAGCCCCGTCGAATCCAGCCCACCATCGCGATCCAGCTCCTCGTTGTCCGTCGCCTCTAGCGATGACGAGCAGCGAGACTTCCCCGAATCGGAGCCGGAATACCACGAGTTGCGCACCGTCTCAAACCCGTGGGAACGACCCGAACCACCTCAACACCACCACCCGGCCGGTCATCACTACCACCACCAGCCCAACCCCGTGACCGCGCCCTGGCAATCCTTCACCTCCACGCCAGACCTCAGGCGTTCCTTCAGCGGCGTGTCCGCGGCCGATCTTGGTCTCTTTGGCAGCAGCGATCGGTTCTCCAGCTACCTCAATTTCTCGTCGGAATCGCTTGGATCCTTCAAGCTCTCGGGCAGCGGGGATTTCTCCATTGATTACGACTACCTGAAAAGCAGCCAAGGCAACCTGGATAGCGGCTACGGGTAAGTTGTCATCAGCACCATTATCAATTGAAGTCCCATACACTCTTACTCCATTTAAGTTATTCAAAGTTCCAATCGTTGCAGTTTAACGAACAAAAACCTTATCAATCAACCCGCCATGTTCCCGTGGTATAGGCAAGGGGTTAATTTGGTATTAGGTTGTGCTCTTTGATGCGCTCGATTCATATGTTTAGTCTTTTATATTCCGTTCCACTTGGTGTGTTTATTTCTATTATAGGATTCAAGCATTTTAAGCATAGTATGTTTTAATGTGTGGTAAACGGGGTTCATTATTCTCACTTTCTGTAGACTTTATTTTTGATTTACTTGATAAAACATTCAATGAATGGAAATATTAAAAAAGAAAATCAAACATCGGCTAATCTGACCTGAAATATGGAATAAACGATAATAAGCAAAGAAAACTGGGCTTTGCCTGTAATCGATTCCGAGACCCCTGGATTGCTAGACCGGTGATCTAACAATTGAGAAGTAACAATATGTTGCAATATGGAAATAATAAAGAAACAATTCCTACATAATGGAGTTCATTAGTTTATGATAAGAAGCACATTATTGATACATTTTCTTAGTGTTCTATACTGACAGGCCATTGCTATTTTTGTTACGTCACTGATGATCATTCGGGGATCATTCTTGATAAAATATCGGTTAAAGGCAAGCAATATCAATATTTCATTTTTTTTTCTCGACAGATCTATGGTGCTCCGAGGCATGGTCAACGACCACCAGAACCTTGGGTCACTGAAGGAGTTGAGCTACACAGAGGTTGCGGACACCCTGCTTTCCCTGAACGGTTCCAGAGCCATCGGCAGCATGCCGCAGATCAGCCCTGCCGTTGGAGCCGCCCCGATCAACCCCATGCACCCGGCCGACGCAGCGGGGAGGGTGGTGCGTGAACGTGTGCTAGGAGCGACGGGCAGCATACCGGTCACCAGAGAGCCAGAGACGGCATCCGATCTCCCACCAAACGTAAGTAAAACAATTTAATATACCTACCTCCATAATTATTATTTTCTTGTTACGAAATGGTTAAATAAATAAAATTCGGGGCTATAAACATTTCATCAAGTAAAATACTCCCCTGTCTCCATTCTTAGATTACGTCTCTATTCGCATCTTCTCGGTTACATATGAATTCAATAAAATGTTATCAATATATTTGGAGCCATTAATATAATTTATTGAATTCACACACTCGTCACCATTGGTCTTTGCAGTACCGCTACCACCCGAGCTACGACGACTACCCGACGGGTTCCGGACAGCACCAAGCCTTACCGGTTTCGACCGGTTCGTACGGGAACTACCGGGTCCACGACCCTCTGTACGGCAACGATGCCCTTACGACCCTGCGACCGTACTCGTCTACCTCCAACGACTCGTTGCTCCACGAGTCGGGCTCGTCGCTGCTGTGAGTATTTTGATTTTGATTTGATTTGATGCATACATTCTTGCGAGGCCAGATTATAAGAAAAAGAACTCAGTTTGATTTTGTATTAATTTAATTTTCATGGGTGTGCATAGAAGCTTATGTAATTACGGAGACACATCTTCTAGAAATCATTAATGGGGTTACACACTTGTTTTTATCGTGAATACAAAACCAGAGCGTAATGCCTGTGATTTGCAACTGTTTACATACTACTGTTATAAATATTATACAATCGCAAAGAGTCGGAAAACTATTATCGGCAGAAACGAACAAGCTATACATCATAACACACTTATACAGATTCTACAAAATATTGTATAACTTATTCTGGTATCCACATTTTTTTTAAAATAGAAATTCTGTATCCAGTCTGCAAGATGGGCCAAGTCGCTTCTCCGACTCACTGTACTGGGCTCACACGCAGTCAACGCCCGATGTTACCGCACTGAATCAGGCATCCTACACATCATCAGGTCGCGAGGCCACCAGTCCGCGGAACAGCGCGCAGAGGTTCCCGTCAAGAGAATCCATCATCAAGTCCACCGCCATGTTCGAAGCGCACTCCTCCGCGCCTGCCATCACCTCGCAGTCTGAAGCCACTGCCGCCGGAAGTCACGCGCACGGAGCCAACGCCCGGCGCTCGGCGCTGCGGGTGATGCGCGGGTTGCGAGAGGCGCCCAAACCTCTAACGACTGCAAACTCTTCTGACGAAGAGGGGTTCCGACACTACTGTCACTTCTGTGACAAGGCGTTCTCGCGGCCGAGCACGCTGAAGACACACATCAAGACGCACATGGGAGAGAAACCTTACCTGTGCCAGGTCTGCGGGAAGACATTCTTCCAGGCGGCGAACCTGACGGCGCACATCCGGGTGCACAGCGGCGAGAAACCATTTAGCTGCCATGTGTGCGGGAAACATTTCTCACAGGTATGCATGCCTTGGTTATCCCTCTTAACTATAACAGTCTAACCTGTGCAGTGACCATCCAAGGGAAACAGTTGACCTATAAGGGGCTATAATCTTGCAGGGGATCACTTTCGGTGGCCACTATAGGCAGGTTGGCTGACGACCGATGTTACTATGAAAAAACATGGCAGTGGGGGAGGGGTTGAAAATATGATTATGTAAATTTGGAGTTATCTTTATTTTGAATAAGATAGTGATAAGAAATGTAACAATAAAAGTGAGCAGTGACGATGTTAATTAACATGATCAACCGTGATTGTTGATTCGTTTACAAGGCACATGAAATAACATTTAAAAAGCGAGGTAGGCTTTTTATCGTGAGAAAACAGCAATTATGATGATTCTTGTGTCCTTTCTTTGTCTTACACGTCTTTCCCTATATCTTTACCATCCTAACAGAGCTCCTCTGTCAAGACGCACATGCGGACACACTCTGGCGAGCGCCCGTACAACTGTTCGGTCTGCCACAAATCCTTCTCGGACAACTCGACCCTCACGAAACACCAGCGCATCCACTCTGGTCAGAAGCCCTACTGCTGCAGCGTGTGTCAGCAGAGCTTCTCCCAGTCGGGTAACTTGAGCCGTCACATGAAGGTCCACTCGCGCTCTATGGACGCCGGCGGTACGCCGCTGCTCGTACACAAGGAGGCGATATGCGTTGGACAGGGCTCCAAGTAATCGAGAGGAATCAAGATGGCGGGTGACTGAATCTAATCTAACATGCACAAATCACGAACATTAACTTGATCCTACTATGCCGCAAGATACTGAAGCGCCATGGACATTACGTGTATCATACAGTGCTGGTTTCAAAATACACCGTCACCACTGTCAAGACTGTAGTAAGAGTTTTAACACCACTGGTGTGAAAAGAAATCTCCCTTGCCATTAATACAATATTATGGGAAGGTAATTGTGTATGTTATTCAAGATCGTTGTTCAACTGTATCAAAGTCACAGCAGAGTTTCAGAGTTTCAAACGCGTAACAATCTTTAAATTCCTGTGATTTCTTTGAAAAGAAAGAGGGAAACATAATCTGTACAAACCAAAGATATTTATTTTGTATGTTCATTTTCAGTGACATGAATGGGTGAATGAGGAACATTTTTTTCTTTATATATACCTCGCACAAAAAGTTCCGCAATCGAGGTTTGTACATTAATAACTTTTTTATTACGCTATTACCATTCATAAATTTGGTATCATTGGAAAGCGTGAATCCTCCTCTTTACATTGATATAACATTTGCTATGGATATATTATCATGGAATGTGCATTGCATCCAAATGTAGGGCAAAGTCAAAAGTGAAATGTTGCAAAATGCACTGATTTTGTCAACAGAGTGCCTTCCTTGGCTTGAATGGGGGTGAGGTGGTCATGCATTCAAGCCACGTTTTAATCTTCAAACAAAAGGAAGTCACACTGTTGACAAAATCAGTGCATTTTGCAACATTTCACTTTTGACTTTGCCCTACATTTGGATGCAATGCACATTCCATGATGAAATACTCATAGCAAATGTTATATCAATCTAAAGGGGAGAATTCACGCTTTCCAATGATACCAAATGTATCAATGGTAATAACCTAATAGAAAAGTTATTAATGCGCAAACCTCGATTGCGGAACTTTTTGTGCGAAGTATATAAATACCTATCAAAAAACCTATCAAAACAACTTATCTAATTAACATGAGGTAATTGTAATCAGTAATTGTTATGAATGGGTCCTGTTCAACAAAAACCTGAATCTTGCCAAGGAGTATTTTCTATAACCCCAATCTATAAATATATATCTCCAATGTCTGTGGCCTCTAAATCCCAATCACGGGGAAAACTGTTCGATGAGTCAATCACGCATATGTTTGTACGCACTGTCAGCGACGTTTATTTATGCGATAATACGCTCATCAAAAGACTCAGAGCGCAAGCAATTGCTGTATACAGACAGGATCCTTTGCGCGCATACACGGCGTCGAGGATTGGCGCTGGGCGATCAGTTTGAGATTATATTCTGTTAATAAGTCACTCATTTTGTGTTCCGTTCACATATTATATTTCGTCCATGTATATAATCATAAATTAATCTAATCCTGTCATAACTCTCATTTTGTTCTTATTGTTGTTAATTTCTTGCCCAATTTTATTATTGACATTGATAAATTGTGACCTATGTGCAATTCGTTTCTTGCAATTTTTGTTAAGTTATTTTTTTCTTATTGCTCTTTATACATGTTATACGAATGTGAAATCGTGTTTTATATATAGCCGGTGCACGAAATTGTGATGTCGTGACTCCGTTATTTTAAACTTATCTGTATATACTGTTCATGTTATATTGACCGAAATGATAACTATTCACAACATGTTTTATAGTCAAACATTTTATTTTGCAATTTGGAGTATAATTATTGTCGACGTATTTTCATGATCTTATGCACGTAAAAAGCCCACGCCCTGATGGGAAGTAGTTGACTCTATCATACTGTGTATATGCAAAGGAACTGATCAGGAGGATTTGAATAAATCGATGTAAACTTGATTTTTGATTATTTTTACAGTTTTTTACGGATTCCTCTAATTGATTAATGTTGATCTTGCGAAACGTATGCATGGGTATTCGTGCTTTACTAGTGTTTGTATATGTGTGTGTATGTGTGTGCGTGTGCGTGTGCGTGTGCGCGTGTGTGTATGTGTATGTGTGCGTTTGTTTATGTGAGTGTGTGTGTTTGTGTGAGTGATTGCAAGACGTGATCAGGGGGGTGTATTCTGAAAACGATTTAAAGTTAAAATGTATTGTATCTACGTCATATTATCTACGTCACTAAAATATTTTAGCAAATCGCTATTCCAGGGATGCCTGTAAAGTGTTTAACTCCACGAAAACTATACTTGGAGCTTCCTCGTTTCTCTTCTACCGTGTTGTTTAGCTTATGGTAAGAGAAGAATAAAATAGGGTTAGATTTTTTCAAATGCCCCTTTAGTATGACGATATCTATCATTCAGCTCAAAAGCGTTAATTAACTGTCATAAACCTCATAAACGTCCGTTGTAAAAGCTGACGCATATTTTCGCTTTTTTTAACCAGGAAAGCAGTGATCTTTTTCAATGAAACTTTCACACATCATTCGGACATATCTTACAATGATTTGGGTACAGGATTGAAATCTCATATGTCATTTTGGGCAATATCTGACACTTTACAGGTGCACCTTTAAGTGCAGTTTCAGAATACCGATTTGGCTAAAATATTTTAGTGACGTAGAAACAATAGATTTTTAGCTTAAAATCGTTTTCAGAATACACCCCAGGTGTCATACGTGGCCATTATGTGTGTATAGCACTATCCAAGCGAGGACATGCAGAGACACACACTTCACACGTATTATACCGGGTGTCTCAATAAAACGTGGTACACGCGGAAAACATAGTTAAAGGTATTAAGATAATTTTAAATTTAATCATGTTTGAGGTACTTAAATGAGAACTACGAAGATTTAAAATTAACTTTATTTGTGCTCAATTACATTTGTCGATCCTTAGGTAAAATTGATCGCTTAAAATTCACCATTTTAATGTCTTTGTGTGCTATTTTGTTATGTGCATTGTATGGTTTACCAAAACTATATTATTTTAAAAACACAAAATGAATACGTAATCATTGACAGGTCCTTATTTTGTATGACTATAAAACCAAATAATATTGTTCAAATGACCTGACTTGCACCTCTTGTAAAATCAATCATAGTTGTACAAAGTCTTGTACGATTCGTCTAATGAAGCTATTAATGTTTGGTTATTAACGCGTGTATAAGTACACAAATGAGAGCCTTGGCTGCACGCACATCGTCATCAGTTCACCCCTGATGAAGGAAGGTCTTGAAATGCAGACACAGAGCCCGATAAATGACATCAGTCAAATCCGGTTATCGTTCCCAGTTTCGCCACACCTTTAAGGAAATGCCAAAAGTACCATGGAAGCTAAACAATCATGAACATGAAGCATTTTAAATCCGGAAGGACTCCTAAAAAAAAAAAAATTTTTTAAAGAGATCCTACGATTTCTACCCATATCAGCGCAGCAGAGCCACATTTAATTGTATACCCTTGTCAATATTACATCTTTATCATCGTAATTTAAACTTGAGTTAATGAGAAGACCCAGGTTTGCTAGAAATATATATATATGACGATGTTGCTATCAAAATTAGAAATCGGCACAAATGCATCTTCTTTTTATTGCATGTAAAGCCCTTTTCACATATCACCGGATAGCGCTAACGGACGCTTTACGGAGAGCATCATTTTCAATCCATCGTCTCCGTCCGTATGCGTTTCTTGCCTGTTTCGTGTTCGGCGAATGCGTTCCTTGTGGCGATGTTCGTTGTTTTATCCGCAAATTTTATATCCGTCGGGCATCCGTTTATGCTATCCGGTGATATGTGACAACATCTTAGTCAGTTATAAATCAAAATCCGTCGAAGCAAAAGGATGTCGAACAAATTCCATAAGAATGTACATATCCTTCCCGTTAAAATATTTAATACAATATAATAATTGTATGTTTGTTTTTTCTTGAGTGTTCCATTTTTCTGAGACACACCATAGTTCTTAGTGCATGGCCGATGATATTGTAAATGTTTGTTTTTATTTCATTTTTAGGCATTCGGGCATTACGAGGGTGATGTTTAATGTTCATCATTCCGCCGTTATCGAAACCGAGACCCTCGGAATGTTGTAGACCGGTTTGGGAGCGGGAAAAGTCCGGGCGGACAAGATCCGCGCGCAGATTTTGTCCAACTTGCCGATATATTATTTTTGGTTGCTTACTTCAATTTTCAAATTGCGGACAGGACTAACCCTAATCGTAACCCTAAATATGGTGGCTATAAGTTAGATTTGGTGGCTATGGTTAGATTTGGAGGCTATAGTTAGATGTAGTGGCTTAGGTTAGAGTTGGTGGCTAAAACTATGAAAATTGAAGTTAGCAGCAATCCCCCTAAATTGCACTGCCCGGATTGATGCCGCGGCCGGATCAAATCCAAGACTACACCTGTGCACTGACCACTCTCTTAATGTCGAATAATTACTTTTAAATCCAATGGATTTTTCAATGTTTTAAGTCCCGCTTTATTTGGAAACAAATAATCCTTTGGACTTGCTGAAAGTTAATCATCAGAACTTAAAAGGTCAACCCTAATTGGGACGTAATATATATTCTAGAAAAACTTAAATTGAAATCCAAGCCGGACTTAGGAGTGTGACTAATCTTTTTGGACTTGGAAATATTAAATCCTCTGGACTTGGACATAAATCCTCTGGACTTGGAAATAAATCCTCTGGACTTGGAAATAAATCCTCTGGACTTGGAAATAAATCCTCTGGACTTGGAAATAAATCATCTGGACTTTGAAATACATTATTTGGACTTGGAAATAAATCCTTTGGACTTGGAAATAAATCCTTAAGTTAGACTTGGAAATAAATCCTTAATTTAGACTTGGAAATATATCCTAGAATGTTAGAGCTAGAAGCTCGAGTGATGACGGGGTTTTCCCCAAAACCATTCCTATGATCGTGCTAGTCACTGCGGATCAGAAGCTGTATAATTACAAACCTAGCTGATACCAACCCGAAGGATAAGAATCAAATTAGTGATTAGTACAATGGATCAAACGAAATGTTGTATTTTTAAACGTAACATTTCTGTCGTATTTGTTCAATGGTAAGATAAGACACACAAAAAATAAAATGTTAAGATGAGCCTGCTTTGGAGAATGGTATGGTTTGATTTGGTTTGATGTGATTTGATTTGATTTGATTTGATTTGATTTGATAAATGGTTTGATTTGATAAGTATAAATGGTTTGGTTTGATAAGTATAAATTCCTATTTAGTAGGCTTATACTCTTTTGAAACATAACTCTTCAACCATTGAGGGCATGATGCATGGTTGAACAATTTACATCTTAGTCAAACATTTTCTTATAATTATACACTTGCTATACTACTCATACGTCATGTATGAACATACAAGCCACTAGTATACTTCATACTTAATCATTACTTAACATACAGCCCACACCCTTTAAAATCAAAATATTATTTGTAACGCAAGATCATAATGTATCACAAACCCTTTCCAATATAAGTGCCCAATTATTGTATCTATGGAGCATTGTTGCTGTTACCATAACATCAATTGGACACTCACAACAATTGGAAAAGTTTGATGAAACAGATAAAGCCAGTGAAATGAAATTAAATAAAATAAAATTTATTTATATCTTTTCACCCTTTTGACAAAGGTACTGAAGATAAAATTACAGGAAATTTTACGTCTTATGTAAATTCAGTACATTCAAATAGATATTTGAATTCACCCCTATAAGTTTAGACTCATTTCATATTAAGTACACAATTTTTGTGATGTGTCGATGTTTAAATATCGACGGATACTGCTGGTAGACGATGGTTTCCAAAACTAAATGTGCATAAATGAATATGCCATAATGTTACTCAATGCTTGAATGGTATTTTCAAGAGAAACGTTTCAAAAGTGCATACATATGTGTGTTTAAAATGTGCAACATTTCTAGTTATTATGACGTCAGATCTGCATTGCGCGCAACCGCGCATAACAATAAATTACAATTATTACGTCATAATAGTGCGTCACTATGATTACAAAGATCATGCAAGCATGTTTTTGCGGTACCTGTTCATATATATGTGCGGCACAAAAATAAAACAAGTACTTATTGTAGTGTCCAAAACACACAACGGGAGTGGAAGCAGTGATGGGCCCGTGATGGGCCGGCAGAGAGATTAAATAACAATGAAACCGGATGGTAAGACTAATTATAACATTTTATTCACGTCCTTAAATTGTAATTTTTACAACTTCTCTGATCAATTGGGAGTGGTTATACAGCCATATTATTTTTGTTTTTGTTAATGTAAGTCTTCCGTGTCTTAATGGCATATATTTATTTTCTTTCTATTTTGTGCATTAATAATTATATCGCAAAATTGTCGGCCTCTTTGGTAGGAATTTTGCATTATGAAAATGGAAATGAGCGTATCGCTGAAATTATAATCACACCAACTTTTATTAATGTTCTTACTTGTTGAATTTTAATTCTTCAATTAACAGAAAAAGTTTCGCTGTTCCTATTTTTAAGCGCGTCGATCGCGAGTGGGGATCGGACCGGGTTTTCCTTTTTTTTTTTGGGGGGGGGGGGGGTTTGGGGGGGGGGGGGTTGGGGTGGAATCCCCAAATATTTGACGTGGTGGGAGTGGATATCCCGAAATATATGGGGGTAAAACAAAAATAATAATAATAATAAGGGATATTAAATACACTGAACATCTGTATTCTCCAACGCTTTACAAGGGATTTGGACACACACCTTTTAAAAAAAAAATCCCTTCCCAATGCACGTACCTACCTTGGGCTTGGTCGCTTCCCTCGCTAGCCGTGTATGGTTGACATGACGGATCACCCCCCCCCCCACCCCACCCCCCCCCCCCCCCCCCCCCCCGCCAACAGCGAGGATAAATTGACGCCTATAATGCCTGACTATTTGTCCGATTATATACGGGTTGACTTGATTCTATACATCGGTGCTTTGGCTAGTGAAATAACAACACATTTTTAAATAAAGAATAAAACGCAACAAACACAACAACTTAATTTCATGCAGCGGCGCACGAAACGTCGTGATCTTTAGATTCCTTGTTGACCTTACATTGCGAGACAAACGAATATCATTAGCGATATTATTAACGATACTATTTCCGCAATCATGGCAATGAGTAACATATTTAGTATTACATGTATATTATACTGTTGTTAAATGGCGGTGGAGGGTATAGCACGGAATATTACATCCCGAGGGATTTTAAATGCTATTGAGGGAAGAGTAAATAAGTCCCGAGACGAAGTCGATGGACTTATTTTCTTCACGAAATAGCATTTAAAATCCCGAGGGTAGGGATATTCCGTGATTTTCCCGACAACAAATTTAACAACTGTTTTATCATCTTACTTGACTTGCAGGGGTGTAATATTGCCATGTACTATACAAAAATATAACACGGCAGCGGCATGTACTGTATTTACTAAGTCATGTGATAAACTTCGTTAGTACACTGTCGAAGCGCATTTGGCAAAACGGGGTCCCAGGTTTATTCGAATATTTGTAAACAAATATATAAAATGCTTACACTTTTTAAAAAAATGTTCAAAAGAGGTTTTTAAATAGTTGTTGATAATCTCTCCATTTAATCATTATTTTAACCAAACATCACATGCACAATTTTGTATGATAAATGGTTGAAACCAATGTGTTTTTAGCATGTTTAGAGAGCGCACTGTTGTGTTTTAACGGCTCTTTTTGAATGATAACAGGCTCTTTTCTTAGTAGTTTGTAATTTGTTATACCTTCCGAGCATGGCGGAGTTATAACTATTGGTTTGTAATGTTATTGCAGGTTTTTGCTGCTAAAGTTCAGTCTAACCAAAACGAAACTATCCCTTTAATCTAAGTAAAAGTTTTTACATTTGATTGTCGTTTGTTGAAAATGGACGGGAAACCCTGTTTTACAAGCCCCCTGGATCCCGTTTTCAATGTAAATTTTTAAAAATGTCCAATTGTATCTAGTGTGCCATGACAACAGCCAATCAACATGGAGCTGTTGCCATATAGGAGTTACAATTAATTGGAAATCGATTTTACAACAAACAATGTAGAAAGGCCCCTGGTCAAACTCACGAGTCGAATGTAACATTAAAGGGACTTAGTAACATTGTCCAAATCCTCAAAATAAAATTTTAATTCTAGCGGTTCCATTATACCTTGTTGTATTCGTATTAACAATAAAATCATGGGACCGGTTTCGGTTTTTCAAATTTCCCTTTCGTTACAAAGATATGTACGATGTGTGAAAGTTTAATTGAAAAAGAGCACTGCTTTCCTGGTTAAAAAAACGAAAATTTGCGTCTGCTCAGCTTTTACAACGAATTACTGTATAATGTGTATGAGGTTTATGACCGTTCATTAACGCTCTTGAGCTGAATGATTATCAATGATAGATATCGTCATACTAAAGGGGCATTAAAAAAAATCTAACCCTATTTTATTCTTCTCTATACCATAAGCCAAACAACACGGTAGACGAGAAATGTGGAAGCTCCAAGTAATTCTCGTGGAGTTAGACACTTTACTGGTTTCACTTTAACCCCAGATTATTGTATACAAAACCCAAACATTTAGTGTTTATTTAATATCCAGTGGTGTATCTAGGATATTTAGAGTGAGGGGGGGGGGGGGGGGGGGGACCGGGGACCTTTCATTTTAATGAGGGGGTACAGGTTTGCAACATTCTATTAATGGGGGGGGGGGGCACACATTTTCATGGGACAAGCAATGACAAAACACGCCTTCAAAAATAAAGTGCCTGTAATTAATGATGTCTACCTTCGAGTTTCACGTTTCAAGAACATTACAAATTATATACATGAACAATAAATGAGACACAAACAACAATTTACTAAGTGTATAAACGAAATTTATACAAGTGTACATGTTATTTTTCCTTGCGTAAACAAACAAACTATTTTTCATATTCGTCTTATAAGGAATTATAAGTTGATCATATCATACAATGGAAATTAAGAAAAAAAGAGAAAACAAACCACAGCCCGAGTATTTACAGGACTATAGTGCTAAAATGAACTTATTTATTTACCGTCTTGTACTCTGAACATTAGATAGATATACTGCGAATGTTATCCTTATAATTATTCCCCCCGAAAAGAGGAACGATCTGACCAGTAACTACTTGTCAGCCCAATTTAAAATATTTTTAAAACAAGTTCATTAACTTGTGACGATTAAAGAAGCCATATCAACAACACAAATATAGCAACGCTAATTATTATCCATGAAACCATATTATGATTAGGCGTAATGAATGTATCATCGTAATCACCATTACCGGTTACCACTAAGAAACCTAAATCAAAACATTTTCCTGTTATGTTTGTTTTGTTTGTTTTATTTTATTTAAACACGGCAAAAAGCCCTCGATCAGCCGAATAGGCTGTTTTTCAGAGAGGCCGTGATACAAAGTAATACAAACATGGTAAACAAATACAATAATAATTAAACTATAAAATAAAAACTACAACTACACTTAAAACAATAAACTATAAAAGAGCTAAACAAAAATAATTAAACGCTAACTATTATGCGTATTGCAAAGTGCAAATATATACAGTATAAATGTGAACTTGTGCATAAACAAGGTTTTTGCGTAACTAAACAAACAAATTATCTATTTCATTTTCAAAAGCTATTAAATTATCCAATGTACAGTTAAAGGGAAATGAAATGCTGAAATTTTTCTGACTGTAAATGTACATGATTCATGTTTCCTTTTGGGTATCACTAATCATGGACATAACCAATGTTTTGAAACCACTATCAATGATTTGACTGATCACTGGAGGCTGCCATGTTTTCCAACGTGGGTACCGCATGAATTGTCATCTGAGCGCATCTAAGCGTGCATTAACAAAATCAGGCCATGTAACCGCTGTTGTTGAATCTGCTGCTATGTTAGTGGTTACGTGATCCGCTTTCCTACTACCAATCAAATGACGTTTCATGCAGTACCGTTGCAAAACATAGCAGCCTCCAGTATTGACTTGTTCACAAGAGCTTTATAGCTAAGTTAGTAAAGCACCGGTCTAGCAATCCAGAGGTCTCGGGCTTGATTCCCGGAGAAGATAAAATTGTTTTGCTCATTTTGATTTATATTATATATTTTAATATTTACTATGTGTGAACGAAGTTTTGAATTAAAACAATTATTATATAGATATAAGTTATATATTTTTTTATTTCCATGATATTATCTCTATAATTAATCACGGTGTGTATAACAATAGTTTTTATACTTTTCTAGTTCAGTCGGATGAGCAACAGTCTACCAATCCAGAGGATGATTTCGAGATTATCTTTGCTAATTTCCATGTATGTAATTTATATGTAACAAATATACTTTATGTTTATTTTCTTTATCCAAATGGCTTCCAAGATGACCGCTTTAAAATACAAGAAAAATTCTTGGAAAATCTTCGTTTCTCAGACATGTCAGAGATTTAATCACATTACAATTTTCGTCACTTTTGTGTGTCAGGACTAGAAGATGAAAGACGGATAGAAGAGCTGTTCCGGCGGGCTGCGTGCGGCCAGCCGTTCGGGGGACGTCACGATGTCAACCTCCTTATGGACGTCATCTGTGATCGCCTATCCTGGTAGGTAGGACGTAACCAGTTTATACGGTAATCAGTTTGTACGAAATACCCTGCAGTCTCTTATAATATAGGACCACTATCCGTTTGCTAGTGTGATGTAGTTGGAAGTAATAATAGTTTCAATTATCATACCTTTTAAAGGTCTGGTAAATGGCACCGTACACAGGTACATATTATATAAAAATGCTTTTTTGGTAGGGACATGGGGAAAAGAAACGGATATACGTCAGCAAAAAGCTAGCCACACAAAAATTTGGGAACCCAAGTCTCTGTAGTGTGGGGGTTAAAATATCTGTGAATGTCTGTAACAAAAATTGATATCCGCGGGCCCGCTATTCATGCTATTCCCATACGAATATAACATGTTCTCAAGCATAACATTCCCATACATAATATGTGAGTGTTCATTTTCTGACTAGGTTATTATACAAGAATAATTGTAATAATATATTAATCGTAATTACAATACTTTTCGAATTATTATTCTATCTGAGTTACATTACTATACAAGTACTCAAATGTACACCTGATATAATAGTTTGATTATTCGTTGCTTTTTTTCTTCTCTTTTGTACGTTTTAAAATAACATGAAGGAGTGGATACTTTCTTCCGACACACATTGCGGTAATAATATGTATGCATTGTAATTGTGTTCTGTTATTTGTTATTGTTATTTTCTGAATTTTGTTTTAATATCCCACAGTCGGCTGTGCCATCAATGCATCCGACAAACGACATACCCAGACTGCCCACGGCAATGGCGAGCCGGCAACGGATCCTGCCAATGTGGCAATGATATGAACACCACGCGATATCCAACGGTTGCAAAACTGGAAAATGGATGCCATCAAATTACACAGACAAGAGTAACCCCTCAAGAATACGCCCTAGAAAGCAAAACACAAGAATGGTCACACAATGTTGACGAGAGTGCCACCGCTGTCACGCGAACGACAGATGAAGCCTACCAATATCGCTCGACATACCAACATATACGCATACCCGCATACAGTAGAAATGATTTTCTGAGGAACCGTGCTCTATTAGAAGAGAAATTTAGAGACATGTTGTACCAGATGGATCATCTTCTTGGCATTCGCGTGGAACCACCGACATCTTCACATCGTCATGGGTCCCTGGATACGGATGCACCTAGAAAAGCGGGCTACGTACAAAAGAATGCATCCATGAACAAGGGATTTGATAGCGCACCTTTAACAGATGACAACACGGATACCGATATCTTAGGAGAGAGACATGAGGGACAACAAAGTGATCTACACACCAAGTCGACACAGAAACAATTACCTACAGACCACCGAGGTTTCCAGCTCATGGGCAACGACACCGTTGTTAAATCACGACCACCGGCGACTGATAAACGAAGTTCCCAGGCCTTGCCAACTAAAACTTCATACACATATCCAAATGTGTTGAAAGGACTGGGGAAAGGCCTTCTTTTACATAATATTGATTCTAGCGAAGCCAGTGAGTTGGACTTATCGAACACTGAGTTACATAATGAAAAAGACCTCAAGTGCTTGTCCCCAAGACACGACATAACATCGGCAAGTGATGAAAATACAGACCAGAACAAACTTAACCATGTTAACGGGAGCAGCATCGCTTGGAGAGATGATGATGTGACGATCGGAGCCAAACATCATAAGAGTATTCACAGTTCTCCAGATGAATTGTTGCAAAGACGGTGCAGTAAATTCGATACCCTCCTCAACATCGGAGGACGCAATCATTCTGTATCATTTCCTGACATCGTCGATGACCAGGAACCTGGATATGACCCAAAATTAATCAAGCGCGTCGATAACTGGAACCAGTTTGATGTCGATGGGGTAAGGACCTGGACAGAGGTGGGCCAGGGAAGAGAGGATAACAGGGGAACCAAAACTGATTCAATCACATCGCCTGAAATTCAACAGTTTGTGCATTCCATGATTCCACGGACTACAGGTAAACGCAGGAACAGTGTCTTTCATAAGGTCGCTGAGAATATTTTGGAGGAAATAGACTTGACGAACGGCAATGGGGCGGAAAATATTGATCAATATACTTTTAAAGAATCCCCAAAGAAACCATTGGCACCAACAGAGGATCACAATGGTCAGTCGTTGAAGAACAGGACAACTCACTCACCAGATCAAAACATGACGATGGACAGGAAGAATTCAACCAATAATGGGAAAGCAAGTATTAACGACATTTGCTCTCCAAGAGTAGCAGATGACCCAAACCCCGGTGGTTCGAGTGTGGCAAACAAAAACGTTAATGCTTCAGGCGAAGAATTGCCACCAGGCGCCCAGTCTTTACCCAGATCTATTGATAACGGAACCTTTGAAGAACCAGCATCCACATTGTCTACAAGGATAGGCAGTGTGATAGATGACGAGCATTCTAATAATGAACATAACTCTGCGAAGCCCAGATCTTTTCCAGACAAACATAAGGATCGATCTTTAGACGGAAACGATGATACAAAAGAAGAAAACTTGGGAATCAACATAGGTAACATTAAGGTTGGCATTGGGAATACCTTAAGCCGTAATCCGGGGACTGGTTATAAGAGTAGTGCATTAAACATTCCGATAATTGGTGGTGGACAACAACCAACTCAAGTACAAGAAGAAGACCAACCAAGAGGCGATTGGGATGCGATGCAATCATGTAAAACTGACATGCAAAAGCCTGGTGAAGAAGATTCGGCACATTCGAAATATGCAGATGTGTACACGCAGACATCTAGACAACGTTTGCAACTGGAAGAACCACTATGTATGAATACATGGACACAGACATCTAGGACATCCTTTATGCCACCAGATTGTAATGACACCAGGTCGGACTGGACATCGACTGGCGAGTCGAGTATTGAAGACGCCGGAATTCCGAATCCAAAGGAAGCAGTCCGCTTCTACAAGAAGTCTTTCAAACGACTCAGGAAGAAATTGCTGGGTCAGGACGAACAATCATCGAGTGACTCCGAAGGTGACCTCATAAGTCAGCGGCTTGGGCGAGTATTGAATCCTAGTCCAGAAGGTTCCGCGCATGGCTTCCATTATGAACCTCTGCAGCATGCCAAAGGCTCTAAAGATCTGCCACAGCAGCCCACCTTCATGCCTACACCTGCGCGAGCGTTTAGATTCTCTCACCCAGTTCTCGAAGGACTTCTCTCTGAGGAAGACTGGCGTGATGTCACGGATGCATTAGGTCCACAGCGAGCTGAAGCTGTACGGCTACATCTAGATGCGGAAAGGAATGAATTGAATGATTCCGAGCCAGCGGAGCAGGAGAAACCGCGTTTGAGAACATTTGACGAGTTCTATGATATTGGAGTGTCTGCATTCTTGGAGTTGCACCACATTGAAGTACCGATATCTTTCCGCAGAAAAAGAAATCGCGAGACTCTGCCCCCAAACAGCGGATCCAACCAATCGGACCGATTGTCTTCGAAGCTAGACCAAAATAAGAGGTCTGTGCGTTTCGCCGAAGATAAAAGAAATGCAAGAGGTTAGATATACCTAAAACACTTAATACTAACTTATATTTGTCTCATGTGTTTGTGTTGCATTTTGAGGGCGTTTTGCCGAATGTTAGTGCCTTTCAAATAGAGAATAGCTCACAATTGTACAAACTTAGTTATTTTGATGAAAGATCAGTACCTATTAATGCCGTACTTCCTTTTTTTTTTTTTTACTTTTTTCAATAAATCATTACGAGTAAACATGCGGGAATATAGAATAAGAAGAACAATATTATTCCATTTGCCATTACTGTAATGATATACCTTAGTATGTAATTAGTGAAGTGTAATTTATATCATATCAAATCTTAATTTGTGTCATATACAATGGCGGAATAAATTTACTTTAACACGCTTAAAGTGTGTGCTTATTATGGCACCCCGTAACCAATCAATATAATTCATGATGACTATTATTCTGGCAAAAACTGCAAGCCGTAGATGTTTTCTTTTTGAAAAACTTCCCCTAAAATATCTAGTAAAGATATTAAACTGGATAACTAAAAACACCTTTTAAAAGTATCTTATCATATCTGTAAATGTATACTACATGTTCTAGGGAATCCAGTTACCGGTAACAATCAGTACTCGGACAACACCAAAGCGGACCACAGAGGGAAGTCAAACGATCCATTTATAAATGCATCATCTCCTTCACTCCGGACCAAGCCCGCATTTCACCAGGGAGCCCTCAAACAGATTCCGGTTGAAGATGGGATTCGACGGATGTCTTGGCGCAAAGAAGCTCCCGTAACAAGAAAAGTAAGATATCCTATTTGGGAGCAAAGAACCGTTTACTGTGGTTACAAGAGTTACGACCTAGCAAGCATTTGTTTAATTCAAGAACATCTATTGCATGTTTTACTTGCCGCTAAAAGAGACCAAGTAACATTGCTTTAAATGACTATATCTAAAACGAATCTTAACTGTATACTTCATGTCGTTGGACCTTAACGACAAGTGATTCTATAACGTTGTCGAATTAACCAAAATGACTTAGAGCATTCACATTTCTCTTGTATCATGTTGTATGGTTAATGGTAATGAAATAATGGGATATGTAGATATTTATGATTGAATGAAAAACCAGGACTGCAGTCAAAATGTAAGGGCAGTAGGTGCTAGAATCTGACATTAATCAATGTTCACCCTTTTCACTAGGTAAACAGTGTTCATTTTCTCTTATACTATCCCACATCATTCAGAAATATCTTACAATAATATTGGTATATGATTGAATCACAAATATCACTTTCAGAAAAAACTTTATATGACTTTAATAATGGATCAGTCTAATCATGTTCATTCTCCCGACAATGACTTTGCAGGCGAAGTACTTCGAAAACGCTGCCGACATCGCTTCCAAGGAGGTACCGACATCGACAGACAAAGAACGCAAGATGTCGGGCGTGGTGCCGAGCACGACGGAGCGACGCGTTAGCCTCTTCGAAGACAAGGTCGCCGGCTGCCCAATCAACTAATACGACCTCGATGACGATGTTCACACAAATTTAATTGGTGGAAGTGGAAGATGACAATGATTTCCTAAAAAGTCCTATCAACCCTCTGACCCCTGACCTCACAGCATTCGAATACTGTTGAAATAAACTGGTGCACAGTTTTAGAGGAACCGCACTAAACTGGTTATTCTCTTTAATTAATGTAATGGAATATTGGTCACGCTTTCTTTAACCGTTCCACTGAACTTGTTCAGCTTTAAAACAATGTTTGTTTGTTTTGTAATGCTAATATTGAATGATACTCTCGAATGCATCATCATATTAAAACGTTTATCACCTTGATTTGATGTCATGTGTAACTTATCGAATAGTTTCAAGATATCTGGTTAATTTCCCAATAATACATACATAATTACGGATAATTTGTGTGATAAAACGGTTGCATATTCATTTCAAGACCCCATTTGTTTAAAGTGATAGTTCAGTTTTGGTATAGAGGGCGCTTTCACAAATTTGTTTTTTGTTAGGTAATGAAAAACTGAGTGTAAAATTTGAAAGAGTAAACAATGAGCAAACAATTTTAATGACAGAATCAACTTGATTTGATCAAAATCGGTTCAGAAACAGCTGAAATATATATATATATATATAAGATTCGAATAAATGTGGGGGACCAAATTTTGATTCAATTATAAAAAAACAAATATTAACACATGCCGCACATGTTTGAAAATCTACCAAAATGTTTTTAAAATTGTTTTTGATAATATCTCTATTAAAAAGTTATTTTAACCAAACATCACATTCACATTTGTTGATTTTAAAAAACACAATGTTGAAACCTAAGGTGTCCAGAGGGGGTGTTAAAGGCTGTCTTTAATAAAAACAGCCCTGCAACTTAACCGCGTATATGTTTTTACTACCATTCGAGTATCATCGAACGATAACTGTTAGTTTTTAATGATAATTTTCAAGTTTTAATTACTAAAATTCTGTTTGACCCAAACTGAACTATCCCTTTAAAGGGACAGATCCACTTTTACAAAACGTCTGAACAGCTTTCAGTTGACGGATGGGGATCAATGTAACACGCAAAAAAAAAATCAGAGCGAACAGCCCTCTAATTTGGATTCTACGAATGAAAAACGAATGCGTCCCTCCATTTAAACTATATATCGGTCAATAAAGGAGTTCAACTGATTTAGCATAATATTACAACAATATAGTACTAATTCTCGTAAAGGTATTGTGAAGCCGACATTTGTTAACGTATGTCACGGAAAAAGATCTCAAAAAGAAAGAATATATAATTACATGTAGTCAGTTTAAGCGAAGTTTGGGTATTTTGCTTGGTAAACGCTCACACATTAGTACTTATGCGCGGCTCACGTAGCTAGCGGGGGTCATGTACGGGTCATGCATACCGATCTGGCACTCCGTGAAATCTATGTACGAACTTACTCACCGGCCAAAAATACATATGTACATAATTAACCGACGTCCCTCAGTTTATTCAGTTTTAGGTCTATAACTCCACGAAAAAGAGATTTCAAGCCCTAATTTTTTCAGGCATGCTATTAAATGACATTTCCTTTCATATAAGACAATAACCTCGCAACTTTTGAATTTTGGCTTGCAAAAGTGGATCTCTCCCTTTAACATATTCCATGCCAGAACTGTATCATCTCAATGTTAGACATTGAGGGGGTGAACGATGCGAATTTGCACATCATTGATTATGTAACTGGATATATTTAATGTGTAAAAGCCAAAACGTTTTACTAAATCTACCAAAGATGTGAAAACAGCAATGAATCTCCCTTCCCCACAAGATGGCGCTATTTGTACAGTGATAACGGACATATTGACATCTGATCCCGGGCGTCTGGTATAAACAAGCAACATCCATTCACAATACAAGAGCGCTAATGAAAGGTTTATTTTGTATTTTATCGTCTGATTTAACAACTTTTATGAAATCATTTATTGCAACACGGTAAATAACAAATATGTTAGTATGACTGGGTTTCGATAGAGCAGTAAATATTGATAATGTACAGTATATTAACAATCATAATGAATGAACAGAATGGTTTGTTGTTCTTGTTTTCTTAATCGTATTCATTAGTTTGTTCTAGACTCATCCTTATCAAGCTTTTACTATACTATAATAAGAATTGTGGCGATAATTTGAGGATATGGGAAAACACCAGCGAAAAGCATTGCATGAAACAACAATAATCGAGAATTTCTCATATTAGGGAATCCTTCATAACTTCCTCAGCTACGCACTCTGGATTTATTTCAATAGCGCCCTCTCTCTGGAGGAGTCTCAAAACAGTTGACAGTTTGAAGACGTCTCCCAAATAAAAAAATACAAAAAGAAAGAAAAGAAATTAAAAAACGAATACACAAATTTTTGATGCAATTTTCATATGCATGGATGGCTGGATGTCTCCTCTATTGTCTGCTACTCTAATACATCGCTCAATATCGCAATGGAACGATTTAGACGCTATCTGTTGGCTACCCAGTCCATAAATACATTACTGTACATATAGCTTATTGATCGAGAGAGAACAGTATTATCATCGACCGTCTATTATAATTCCAAGCAAGCACGTATCAAGTTCATTATGTAGAAATAATCATCATGTAAAACAGGTGGCAGCTGATCCAAGGATGTACGTCATGCTACCATATAAAGGGATCTGTAGTAACAGATCAAATTTCCTGGCAATCTCGTGGTTCTCTCATACCGTGTTATATTTGTATTACCAATATAAGTATGGAACAGATTTTAGTGTTTCTAATTTCCCTTTCGTTAACAAATATATTTGTAACGATTGAAGTGTTCGGATTTGTAATTACCCTCTGGAAAGTTATAGTGTAGTTATTAACTGTGTACAAAGGCAGTGCAATGAGTTAGGGGTTATCACTTTGCATTTTTGCTCATTACTCGGCTATATAACATCCATTTAAAGTGAAATGTTAACACATTACTCAGTAGACATATACAAACAAATTTTATCAACTATTCATCACTTTGCGCACATGCCAAAATTAACAAAGTTACTAGATCCCATCAAAGGGGTGCAAACTTCATACGACTTTTCTAAACGTGATATTATAGACTTAAATTATTTACTTATATTATTGTAATATTCTTCTGAATGATGTGTCATATTTCCAGAGAAACAAAAAATTGTTCAACTAATTAAGCGTTCCGAAACGCTTTTCCTTCCGTTCATAAATATATCCATAATTATGGAGACATTACTTTGACATAGTAAAACCCGTTTCATTCTTCTGTTACCATAAGCCTACCAACATGGTACAACGAAATGTAAAAACTCCAACTGATTTTGGTTAAATTTAAACACTGGTTCACTTTAAAGGTTCCCTGAAATCCAAATGCAAGTTGCCTTCAACTATTATGTATTAGTGTATACATCAACTTTTTGTTAACTATTTGACCTACATATGTTTTGTATATTTTAAAAACATTTTAGCAATTATTTTCTTCAGTTTGCTATGCCCCACCTCTTAAAAAAGACCTCCAGAGTAAAAATCCCCCAGTGACATCACTTGTCAATCATTGGTCAGCTAACCGGAGATGAACAAAATACATATTTACAAAAGAACATGCTCACAATAACATGCACTGCATGTTTCCATACAATAGCTTATCAATGCATTTCTTGTCCTAATAATGGTTGAGCTTATCTGACATAGCGAATGCTATTGAAATTGAAAGTGTGTCAGTTAAAATAGCTATTCAGCAATTGAGTATTGATTGACAGATGATGTCACTGGGGGATTTTTTACTCTGGAGAGTTTTTTTTTTTAGAGGTGGGGCATAGCAAACTGAAGACAATAATTGCTGAAATGTTAAAAAATATACAAAACATATGTAGGTCAAATAGTTAACAAATAGTTGATGTATACACTAATACATAATAGTTGAAGGCAACTTGCATTTGGATTTCAGGGAACCTAGAAAAAGTTGATACTATATGTGTAAGGTTTAGAGAAATTTTAGGTTTTGAGTTAGAGTAACCTCATTTCGCCTTTGTTTATGAATATGATATCTGTTAAACTCGAATCCACAATTGATTTTATTTGAATTTATTTACACATTTCAGAACTACAAATTAGTTTTCGGACAGTGAAATCAACAAAACTAATACATATATTCATGGCAACAAACACTCTCTGAAATTCACAGAACTATATACAATTACAAAAAAAAAGAGTTAATTACATGATTAATCAATGACAAGTTGTTTTGCAACAAAATGTGAATTACGCGAGAACCAAAAAGAAGCTAAGCTTGTATGATATTTGGCTGCCGTATATAGGTACATCTCATCAAAATTTTAAAATCTAAATATAGGATTTCTCGGTCAATTTCGTAAGTTGGCCATACAAATTCATTTTGTGTGCATTCAATTTCGCCGTTTTTGTCACCGCAGCTGTATTTTGCAGTTCAAATTCGTTTTTTAGCATTCGAATTCATATAATAATCATTCGAAAACATTTTGTTTGCATTCGATTTAGAACGTGTTTCGTAAAATTGTCATTCAATTTAAAGCGAGAAAATTTGTGATTACGTAACACCGCCTTCCGTGAAATCCATTGGCGAAATTGAATGCAAATAGCGTGTTTTTTTAAATTGAATGGTAAATCACTTGACCGAAGAGCTAAATCGTATGAACAAAATGCAAGTTTGAATGACAATTGCAAGCCTTCAGCTCAATTTCGCGAAATTGAATGAAACGTTTATCAAAACGAATGAGAAGCTTACGAAATTGGCTGAGAAAACCTATATTTCAATTTCCATACGACCTTACACCACAAAACAACCGTTATGTCGCTGTGGTAGTTTGTCTGTTATAAGCTGATATAGCCAAAATTTGTTTAAAATATGAAATTCTGAATTTTGGTATTTCCGGAATGAGGGTATCGTAATCTACCTTTTGTACAATTTTGAGTGTCAGAAATCATGTTAAGATATGATTTTTAATCAAATAAATATGATCGGATTACAGTGATTGAATGGACGCCAATCTTTGAAACGGCCCGTTTTCTCCCTAACTTTGAAACTGATTCAGCCATGTTCCAAATTTTGGCTGCTCATTTTGAAAGGGTTCGCTTAGTCCAAATGTGACAAATTATATACTATTTGAAAGGTATTGACTTCTCCTTTAATGTCATGTAAAAATTAGCATAATAATTTTCCCGACTTATTGGTGGATTTGTGGTGTGAGGTATATTGTTCGTTGAAAGATCATGCACTGTCAAGTCAATCTGCATTCTTCTATCTATTGTATAATTAATCGTGGATCGTGTGAACAGAGTATATCTTAAATTGCAAATAGAAAGACACAATCATTTCAATAATTTGTTTAACTAGATAAGATTTTGTATTTTGTTTGTTAATTATGATATTAAGATATTTAAGATTTAATTAAAATGCGTCACGGAACGCTTTTCAATTGTAGACAAAAGTATCCAAATTCCGAAATCCGAATGATCGGGGATACAATTTGGCATAAATGTTCACTCTCACTAGGGCTAACATTGTTCTTTTACTATAAAATATAACATATCATTCAAAAGAATCTTACAGTGATATTGGTATATGATTAAATTAAGTCTCCAGTATCAATTTTGGAAAAAATCTTATAAAGTTCATGAATCACTTAAATCATGTAATGTTCTCGATTTTCGTAATTTTCAAAATAAAACCTTGTTCAATTTAACATAATCAGCGATATCTGAAGTGTTTGCAGTCTGTGTCTAAAAAAAGAATAATGGTCCTAAAACCACTCGAATCATGCAGTATTAAAATGAATTATGTTCTAATATTCTATTGAGCTATCGTGTATAACTTATTGCAATGAATTGAAGCCCTACGATATCCGAAGTGTTTGTTGTGATCAAGATTGAATCATTGATTAGGGTCAGGATTATGGTTAGTCACTTGACATTTAATGACATACATGACCTTGTGGCCAATCGTCACTCCGCGACGCCGCGGCGCGCCGTGCGTGCGCGCATCGCTTGCGCTCTGAGTCTTTTCGATGAGCGAGTTATCGCACAAATAAACATCGCTCACAGAGCATACAAATATATGCGTGATTGACTCATCGAACATTTTCCCCGTGATTTGGAATTTAGAGCGTAATATGGAGTTAGACGCCACAGACATTGGATATATCCATTAATGATAATTTTTAAAGGAAAGCTAAATGCTGGCACTCTGCCGTGTTTTAAAAGTAACAATCTACGTTTATACGTTGCATAGACATGACTAACAAAACGCGAGTTACTAATGGTTACGTAACAACTCGGCTGCTATGTCAGTGGTTACGTAACCAGCTTTTGTTTAGTCCGTACGCAACGCCATGACTTGGCAGCCTTCAGTGGGCAGTAATGGCATAGAACAATTGTCAACAAATTATTATTTATATTATATATACGTGATATAAAATATATAACTATAGAAGTGACAGAATGTCCCCAGAGATGTATGCTCGTATCACTGAGTGACAGTAAAGCCCTCCGCACACAGAGCCGACTCGACCCGATCCGACTGGTTTTCAGTCGGTTCAGCTCAGTATACGTTTCCTCAGGACTCCTGTTTTGCCGGTCAAGAGCCAGTCGGAGATCATTCGAGGCCGATTCTACATGTTGAATCGGTTACGACTGAGCGAAACCGAATCTAGCTTGACTGAAGACCATTCGGATCGGGTCGAGTCGGCTCTGCATGTGCGGAGGGCTTAAATGAAAATGCCAGCATTTAC